>OVAF01003223.1:0-12978 GCA_900406245.1 Odontarrhena argentea
TTCAATCATATATTATAAAAAATACTATCCATGAAATGATAATAAATTTTTTACATTTTATCATATATTATGTTATATGTTGTTATGAACCTAGATTAGAAATGTCAATTTTATAGTCTCATCCACGCAACGCGTGGACTTTCCCTAGTAACATATATGATAGGGTTATTTTGTCTTTTTAGAGAGAATGACAAATTGATATAGAGCACTTAATTAAATTTATAATACACTCATACTAAATTTTGACCTAAACTATATTATTTAGTTGATTAAATCAAATTAGTTTACAGAAATAAACCACATGTTACGAAAAATGAACTTCAATTGAATTTTGGTTTTTACACCCGTGGGTCAGTGAACTAATAATAATAAATTTGTATAAAGTTAAGTTTTGGCAAAAAAAAATTGATGAGAAGACAGGAAGGGACATTATCCACTTATGCCCTTCGCCCGACATAAACCATAGGTCCCACTCCACCGCATAACAGTTACGTGTACACACCTCCTATACCTACAAGCCACGTGTATAAACCAAATCGAGCGAACATGCCACGTGTAAAAATATGGTGCGCTAATCTCTGAACCGAATCTCGAGGGTATATTCGTAAATCACACAAACTATAGGAACTACAAAAATATATGCGCAAGTTGGCCAGTAGTAGGAAGATTTTTAATTTTGCCGACATCCAAGAAAAAGATATGCCTAACACGTGGACCAATCAGAGTGATGGTTTAGATGGAGGACAAATCTGAGCCACAAATCTCATCTCCTTAAATCTCAGCCACAAATCCACCCGCTCTCGCTATCTCTCCACTTGCTATTGTCTTCTGCTTCTCTCACAAATCTGCAAAAAAAGACAGAACACAAACTCACCAAATCTCTTAAAAAAAAAAGACCGAACACAAACTCAAGCAGATACTTCTCGCTTAGATCTGAATCAAAAAGGTGAGTTCTTGATTCGAAAAGATTCATATGTTGATGATTTGTGAGATATACGATCTTGATTTTTTTGTTATTTGAACAGGAGACTAACAATGGATCGTTATTCAAGAAGGAATTTAGAGGATCTTGTGGTGCCGAACTATCAGGAGACATCAGATTCGTATCCATCTCCTGATGTGTGGAGTGGAGGATGGAATATGAATACATCAGATGCTGCACAGAAATGTTTTGATTACGATGTGATTAACAATGGATTTAGTGGAGGTTTGTACAGCCAGATGGAGATGGAGATTGGGAAAAGTGATGGAGAAGAAGCAAAGAGGTTAAAAGCTAATGGTTCTTTTTTCAATAACTCGGTCTCTGCGCTTCATGATTTCGATGGAATTCAACAGATGGATGACATGTTCTTGTACGATCCCTTACTCTCACACTCTCTTTTGTTTCAATATTACATAAAAAGGTTCAATAGTTGTCAGATGTAATTGTTTTTGGTGTGTTGTCTTTTCTCTTTGCTTTGGTTTTCCGGTTTTGACTGAAGAAGTTCCATTTTGGAGGATGATGTTCCAGGGAATGAGGGTGTTCATTCTTTCAAGGAGTTGGATAATAACAGTCCCGGTACTTCCTCGGCGTATCTCGATGGCCGCCAAGTCCCATTGTTCGAATATGATTGGGATAATTGTCAAGCCTTGCCTCGTATGGTAAGAAATTGACTCCTTTTATATAGGACATTGTCGAAACAATTAAGTGATGGTAGTCTAGTGGTCATCGCATATAAAGGACATAGGCTAATCTTACCATTGTCGATTGGTTTTGAGTTGGAAGTGTAGTAAAAGTTAACTTACGGATCTCTTGTGGTCTAGGATCTCTGTGTGACCATTGTTTCGTATGACTATCTATGTTCCGAGATAATAGTAGAAATGTTAACCTTGGAACATAATTTTGGTTCAAGGTGGAGGAGGAGACACCAATGAATCTGCGTGAGGAGAACATGGAGGAGCCATCTGCTGAAGAACTTGTGTTGCAAGATCTACAGAGGGCCACTGAACAGGTGAATTGTGGTGCTATGCTCTTGCCTGTTTTGAAAATTTCCTAATGTTTTTGAAAGTCTTGTAACAGAGTTAAATTCTTTAAATATAGATGACTGACGATACCCGCAAATGCTTCCGCGATACCTTTTACCGGCTGGCAAAGAATTCACAACAGAAACCGGAATCAGGCAACTCAAACTCAGAGGACTATCTTGAGGATCAAACAAGGTATATAACAAAAGTTTCTAGAATTATTAGGCTTTACTTAAAAAAAAAATGGACTCAACTTGAGGAGTAAAGACTAATCTTCATATATGGTATTCATGGAAAACAGAATCCAGGAGACTGAATTGGAAACAAACTCAATTGACAGAGCCATCGCGAACCTCACATTCAACAAAATGGAATCCAACATGAGAAATATGCCTGCACCAAAAAGAGTACCTTCTATTCAAGGATAAAAAAAAAAGGAAGTCTGAAAAAGAAACAAACACCTTTGTGTATATATATGTGATGTGTGTAATCTGCTCTGGCTTGACTTCCCAAGCTTCAGTTTTGATCTCTGTTCAGCTTTCGTTGACTCTGTTCCTGGATTTCATTTTTCTTGATAAAACCATGTTATTTACTGAGTGAATATATTAAAACATACATGATCAAAATTAATCACAAAAAGATGCTCAGAGCTTTCATAAATTATGATAAAGCAGACAGAGAAACATAAGTGAGTGGGAAACAACCTTTGAAACAGGAGTGCAGAGACTTGGTCTTAACCACCAAACATAAACATCAACGGTTTTACTAAAACAAACTCTTAGATTAATCCATATCCTCCCGACCATAAACTAAAAACCGGCGAAACTGAAATATAAAATGTATATAAACAAAGAAAGTCGTATACTCACGTTTGCATATTAATCAAATATTTCAAACGTGCGTTCCATTAATCTCATAACATTGTATAAAGATTTGGTCTTTACACTAACATACTAACATTTCAAATTCCGAAAAATACGTTTTTGTAAAATGGCAACACCACCTTTAACACCGAGGATGATGACTCCGACGACATTGTCACCTCTCGGTAGTCCAAAATCGAAGAAATCAACCGCGACTGTACGGCCAGAGATAACACTGGAGCAACCATCAAGCAAGAACAAATCAGCCGGGTCAAAATCGACAAAACTCTTCCGTAGAGTCCGGTCCGTATTCAGATCACTCCCGATCATGTCACCAATGTGTAAATTCCCCGTAGGAGGTACAAGACTCCACGAGAATCACGTCCACGGAGGTACACGTGTGACGGGGACGTTATTCGGATACCGAAAAACGCGTGTTAACCTAGCGGTACAAGAGAATCCTCGTTCAATGCCGATTCTCTTGTTGGAATTAGCTATTCCTACAGGGAAACTATTGCAGGATCTTGGTGTTGGTTTGGTTCGTATAGCGCTTGAATGCGAGAAGAAACCAAGTGAGAAGACGAAGATCATCGATGAGCCGATATGGGCATTGTATTGTAACGGTAAGAAGTCAGGTTATGGTGTTAAAAGACAACCAACGGAGGAAGATCTTTTGGTTATGCAGATGCTTCATGCTGTTTCGATGGGAGCCGGTGTATTACCGGTGAGTAGTGGAGGCGGAGGAGCGACGGATGGAGGAGGAGGACAACAAGAAGGTGACCTAACGTATATGAGAGCACATTTTGAGAGAGTGATTGGGTCAAGAGACTCGGAGACTTATTACATGATGAATCCTGATGGGAACAGTGGACCTGAGCTAAGTATATTTTTCGTTCGGGTTTAAATGAAACGGTGTCGTTTTAGGGGAAAACAAAAACTTCACACGTGCATACGTACGTACGCACATGTCTTTTAATTTTCTCTTTTTTTGGTATGGTTTTTTCTTGATTTTTTATTTTTGGTTATTATTAACTGAAATGAGTAAGTGGTTGATGTAAACATGAATATATACTACATCTTCCGTGGCTGTGAAGGAAGCTCTGAAGAATATGCTATTATCAATTTTGGGTACATTGTTAGTTAGGAATTTAGATTGTCTAATCTATTCGATTTAGTCAGTTTTGCTTACATTGTTAGTTAGGAACTTAGATTGCTAATCTAGTATTCGATTTAGTTTGGATTTTAAGATATTTTTTTCCTTCAATGTTTTTGGTTTAAAATATAGGAATAATCTGACAAAAAAAATGAAAATGAATGGTTAATGGTGGTTAAAAAGTATAAGATGAATGATATTGATTATCGACAAAGAAGTGTACATGAACATTCTCATTTATTCCACATGATTTAGAGGAAGAAAATTGTTTTGTTATCCGGAGTGAATGATAGTTTATGTGAATTGCATATTCCAGATGTCTTTTATTCCATAAAATTATAAGGGATTCAGATGCACCCATAAATTGAAGGACAACGGCATAACATTTAACTCATATTTTTAGAGTAAAGATTTTGTTGTTAAAAAAGAAATTATTATCATTATTAGATACTATTTTTTCTTTAGATTTTGGTAGGAGTTACATTTTGTTCAAATATAGAATTAGAGTAATTTCGTCGATGCTCCCCATTTTCCGATTTTGAATTGGTTTCTTTTAATGCATATTTAGTTCAATCTGGATTTGTTAAACCATATCGATCATATGTACTAAAATAAATTTAACAGTTTTTGAAATTCAACTTTAAATACATGGATGAACTCATATTCTTGATCTGTGTGGAATAAACTAAACATGCGTACGTATTTGGATCACTATCCAATCTAATCGACCATTTTATATTTTCGATTATGAGAGAACACTGAAACTTGACATTCGATATAATTTTCAGTTATAATGGTGAACAGAATATGTGTTTAACCAACCTGAAAGTGGATGTTTTGGGTCATCGATCAATCGAGTTCTTAAATATGAGAAACTTCTCCTTTTTGTGTGAAAGAATATCTTACTAGGTAACTTGAGTAACTAATTAAAGAATGCGAGGACCAATGAGATTGAAAAGATAGAGTTTATTCCTTTAGTATGGTTTTCTTCTTTTTTGGTAACCGACATATTATGGAACAAAAGCTAAATGATTTCGATAACATGTAAAAGGTTGAATATTATCGTTATTTAAAATATATATAGCACTCAAAATAGATAGATGGTAGATTTATTTTTATAACCCACATCCTATTGACGGGTTTTTTTTTAATTACAAGTTTCGCTGTTAAAATTCTACATTAAAAATCAGATTATTGAAACAATTTACCTTAAAAAATTTTGATGGAGATATTTAGAAAGGATATTTTCGCCTAAAAATGTTGTCATATAAATTGATGTTGACAATTTGACAAAATTAAGCTCTAAAGAAATAACGTTAAGACACGTAGATAAAATGTGATATCGAAATCTTAAAAGTAACTTTCAGTTGTTTGCGTGAACAAATCACTTACTATTTTAAAAATGCATATATTTATATAATTATATCTTTATATGTTTATACAAATTTATTAACGATAATACTAAACATAATGGCAAAGATCTTATTATAAAAAGAAAAAGACGTGGTTGAAAAAAAAAAAAAAAAAAAAAAAAAAANTGTATCACTGTGTTTTATCACCATCTATCTGTTACAACAACAACAAACATAACAACGTTTTTTTTTATAACTCAAAAAGGCACCAAAATACACAAGTGATAAACGTGAGCACATGGCTTTATTTAGCCGTACCTGAAAGAGAGACCAGATCCACCTAACTTGTCATCCACTATGTCTGATAATCTCTCCACTTGTGAAGCCGACAGGTAGTTAACCCAATCACTCACTTCTCCTTTCCTAAACAAGTGCTTATTCTCAAAGTTCTTGATCGACTTACTTGACTTGTTCACTTCTAAGCTCTTCAGATTCTCGAAGCTACAAAGCTCAACAATCGCCTTCACGACGCCGTTTTCTTCTTCTTCTTTAGTGAAAGGAACATCCAAGAACCTTGCGAGGCTCTTTAAGGTGGTCTCTATGTCTTCTTTGAGATCTTCGTATTTTAAGAACAAGAGTTTGTCTGGGTTCTTCAAGCTTTCTCTCCAGTATCCCAACATGTGTTCCCAAAACGGTCCGAACCCGATCACTCCTTTACAATACTTATCAAACCCGTCTTCTAAGGAGACTGGACTCGTTGACTCCGATTTTATGTTGTTGGTGTAATGCCATGATGATATAAATGTATCGAACGGGTTGCGGCATAAGTACACGACCTTCACGCCGGATTCTTGGACAGAATCCTTCAAGGAAGGGAAAGGGATGTGAGTTGCAAATGTTCTTGGACTGCTTAGACCCGAGAGGTCAGGAACATCTCCATTCGCGTAAAGCTTGTACTCGAAGAAAGGTACAAGGTCATGAGGGTTGGACGTAAATAGAGGATGATCGGAAACCGGATCAAACCGATGTCGGTTAAGAACGGTAAAGGTTAAAGCCTTTAACCAAGTTGTACCAGATTTTGGTATGGTGGCAAGAACGACGTCGTTTGGGAGAGGCTTGAAATGTTTTTGAAAGGACATGATAGCTTGAATCTCCTTGGATTGGCACCAAAACCCTTGAAATAGGTAAAGGTAACGAGTTCTCCATCCTCTCTCTTTAGGAAGAGAATCCAAAAACTCTTGAAACTCGTAGCTTAGCCCTTCTTCTCCATCTTCTTGGCGTTTCGTGCCGCGGTTTTTGCCATCTTCCTTGAGGAGATCGAGCTTGTGACATGAGCTAAAACTCGGAATAGCCATCGGAAAGGTCTTGATCATGCTTGAGGTCGCCATTGTTTTTGTCTTATGTATTTATATAAGAAGAAGATGTTATGGTATATTTGGTTGTGTTTTGTTGTACATTTCGTGATGAAGTTGGCTGTTTATATAATAATGCAAATGCATGAGAACGAGATGCTTTTGTGATGAAATTAGAGCAGCCTTTGTGTTAGCTTAATTTTGCACGTTTGGTAAAAATTAAATGGCGTATGGGAATATTTAGTTTTCGGTCCACTCCGTTTATTTTTTACACTTTCTTACTTTACAGTAAGAGTGCCATGTCATTGTATGCATTCTGGTTGGAGTTAGTATAAGGTTTCGTTCGTCATTTGTTCTCTGTTTGTTGTTGGTCCATAAATTGTCGGCAGACTAACACTTTCGAACTGGACAATTATTAAGGTAATCATTTATTATAATTTATAAAGAGGATTAATAGTAATCATCATCTAAAGATAAACTTTCATCCAATATCGAGAACTTGACCTTTCAACTTTAACGAAACTGAATTAAATATCGAGTTTTGCCATATAAAATTGGCTGACATGTTTATTATATTGGATATGTTAATACAATTATAAAACTACACTTCGTTAATTAAAAGAGTTTTCATGTATATCTAATCTGTGAAAATTCTTATTATTGGATATGTTAATACAACTATAAAACTACACTTCGTTAATTAAAAGAGTTTTCATGTATATCTAATCTGTGAAAATTCTTATTAGTCATTAACTTTTCTTATATGGGTAATGGGTTGCCTGCGCCAATAGACCTGTACTATATCAACTCCAACTGTATCATGTACTTTTTGGCTCTTTGGGACACAACATGAACTTTATTTTTGTATCAATTAACTATACGAACTCTTAGGGGAGTGTATTCAACTAAGACTTTTAAATGGTTCGAAGTTAAATGTGTTTTTGAGAGTTTCGATGATTTTGAGAAGTTTTAATGAAATCATCTCAAATTCTACGTACCTAAAACCTTGTGATTTGAGTATTTGATTTTTTAACTAAGAAAATCACCCAAAACACACTGAAATCACTTAAAACCAAAATTTTAAAATATTTCCAATAACACAGATTTTGATGGTATTTGTTAAAATACCTAGTCCAATAACACTGATTTTTAAAAGAGATTTTGAAATGCATGTTTCAATAACACTGAATTTGTTAAATTCCCCAAAATCATTCTAAATACAAGTTTGAATACACCCTCCTTATTGTTCTTTGTAGATAGTCAAATAAAATTGAACCAGAGCTAAACTTGTTAATTAACATTAAAAAAATAACGATTAGCATATAGTGTTGGTTTAGGTCGGTTTAGGTCGGTTTAGTTAGGTTTAATGTTTAAGTTTGATTTAGACGACTCCAATAAATGGAATTATGGATTAAATAATCAATTAATTAAAACGTTAGTCATGATTTCTTATATGCTAATAATCCGATTTAGCTCCGGTTCAATTTCTTTTGATTATCTAAAGAGAGAAATAAAAGTTCATGTAGAGAACTAAAACAAAATAAAAGTTCATGATGTATATCAAAGAGCGAAATCGTGATCTCTTGAAACTAATAATCCGGTTATCTCTGGTTCAATTTTATTTGACTATCTACAAAGAGCAATTAGAGTTTGTGTAGTTAATTGATACAAAAATAAAGTTCATGTTGTATCCCAAAGAGCCGAAAAGTACATGATGATACCGTTGGAGTTGATATAGTACAGGTCTATTGGCGCAGGCAACCCTTGGGTAGTCGAACTTGTATAATCTTTTAGGTTTATTAAAAAAATTAAACTATTCCATGGTTATACTTGTTATAATTAAAACTTAATCACGTGGTAAAAATCCAAAAAATTCTCTTACTATTTTGTTTTTTATTTTTTTGTAAAACAATAGATAATTAGAGCTTTTAATACTTACTAATTTATTCAGGATAAGTATAACCGTCAAATAGTCTACACACCAAACGTGACACCATTTCGATGAATAGATGTTTTATTTTATTTTATTTGTTGTACTTATTACAATTTCATCAAGTACTCTATCTGACTTCTTTTCTCTCATTTTAAATATTTACAACTGGTCCTTCTTTTTAGTTTTTCGACCAGAACATTTTTTTGTAAACAAACTTTTAAAAAAATTTAGAGCCTACCCTATATATTAAAAAAAAAAAAAAATTAAAATCTAGTACAACGCCAAAATTATTTAATAAGCTTCTACTTCTATACGTTACGTAGATGTTAGAGATGATTTCTTTTTGAATAAGTTGCCACATAAAACTATAATTTGTGGTATACTGTGAAGTCTGTGATGAGGACCTACAAAATTAAGTTAATTTGTATTATTGTAGTTATCGACCTATATCATACGTACATCACGCTTAAGATTGTCGACTGAATTTACCAAATCTGGACAGACGGACGGATTACAATTATAGCTACATTACAAACAAAATTATATGATTTTCAAAATTTTTTGTCTATAACGATGGATATAATTGTTATTTTATAACGATTTGAGCACTTGAGTTTTGTATTTTTCGTCAACTTGAGATTGGTATGTTTTGGAATGTGGGCTGTCGACATAAGAAAGTTCTTATCGAGAAAACAAAGAAAGTTCTTTCCACAATATTGTTTTTTCTCATTTTCAATTGTTTTATACGGCAAAAATAATAAAAGATAAGAAAGACGAATATAACTAGTTCCCCATCAGATAAAATAGGCTAATGGATAAGTGTAGAAATTAATTTTAATGTGTTTTTAGTTTATTTTATTTTTTATGAAATATAAATTTTACGCCATGTACTAAGATGTTAAAATTGATTTCGAACCAATGAAAAAAATTAGAGCACAAACTCAAATCATTCTTAGTTAACATGAAAAAGAGAGACGTATGTCAAAATTTATTTTCAGCTTCATAAATGGCAGCTTTGGATGTATTGAGTTTATAGCTTAAGAAAATTGACGTTTACTTAAAATTTAGAGTTGGAAATTTTCGTCCATCTCATTCCATTTTTAGTTGGCCAAGAATCTGTTAATTATTAAGAAAAAAAATTGTAATTAAAAACAGAATGAAATAAAATTTAGCAAACAATTATGTTCATCCGAATAAGAAAGTTATGCTTAACAAATTTGACTAGAAATCTAACAAAAAAAAATAATTCATAATTTTTTATCGAAACAAATTATTCCGATGATAACAAAATCAATTTTAGAAAACAAATACAAAAGTAATGCTTAAAAAATTTGACTATAAATTTAACCCAAAAAAATTCAGTAAAAATATATCAGAATGAATTACTTCTTTAAAATATTTGAGGATAATATCGAAGTTCATTTGGAAAAACCAAAACAAAAAGTTAGGCACATGCATCCACAGGAAAAAGACAAGAAATTGATATTTAATTGAGGGGTTGTAATTTCAGTTGTGAAGAAGATTGTTTGTATACGATAACTGAACTGTCTTTGTTACTCCTTTCTTCAAAATCTTTATATTTGGACGTTGAAAGATTCGCAAAGATGGCACACTCTCGGTCTCCCATATTGATCAAATAGCCACACTCCATACCCACGTGGTACCACGTTCTTCCACACACACCTCCCATATTTTCTTCTTTCTTTTTCATAAACTAAAAATTTTGAGATTTTTGTTCCATAATTTTCATCAGTATTTGGAGTCAGCTATTTATAGTAGTAAGACATAATTAGAGGTGTCAAAATGGATAATCCAATCCATTTCAATTCGTATCCATTAGGATTGAGTATTAAATGAATATGGATTAATCCAATATTTTTAGCAAATAGTTTGGATTGATCCATTTAACCATTTAATCCATCAAATAAAATGGATAATGAATCAATCCATCAACCCATAAAATATATATTTATCATGTACTTTTATCCAAATTAATATATTTTTACATTAAAATTATAAAATTAAATTTTAATATCAAAATCATAAAATACATTTTTTTACTATAACCACAGAAATAATATTATATGTCTAAAATCTATAAAATACATATATACAATATATATGTATATGTCCAAAATACATTATGTGATGCTGTTCTGTTTTGGTTTTTTCTTTTCTTTCTTTTTGTTGTACTAACCTAAGCTACTTACGGTAAACGTGATTTTTTTTTTATCCATACGGTAAACGTGATTAAACTACCACCATAGCCATTATAATAATATTTTCTTTCTTTGGTTTAGTTTAATAACCAGTACATATAATGTTAAAAAAAACCAACGGTATATAAAATTTAAACATAATATCAGGAGTATTTTACTCTCTTGGTTTATGTCAGCACTTATTGGTTTATGTCAGCACTTATTGGTTTGGCTAGCGTAGGCTAGCATACAATTAATTTGTTGTATATAAGGTCACGATACTTTGTACATGTCTAATTAGTGAGAAAATTAAGATCTTAACCAACTTTTACTCTTTTAGCTTATCGTCTTCTTCTTCAAGTATTCTTGAGTTAAATCTAAAGTTTGTTACATAAATTAATTATTTGATTCGAGTCTACAAATTACAATTTACTATTTAGGCTATATATAAGAGAATAAAATTCATTAAAAAAACTGAACGTAAGATTTTATTTTAAGTATTTAAGTGGACAAAATATTAATGGATAATCCAATGGAATCCATCAAACCATTATAATTTTATCCATCTAAATTCAATCCATTATATCTAGAATTCAAAGATGTGTTTAAGAACTCAAATAATTATAAGATTAACTCTCTTATTAATAAACTCAAATAAACTCTATCAAAACCTTAAGCGCTCTCAAACACAATCTCTCACAATTCATAAGTTATGCAACACCCTTGCATCTCCTTATATAGTCAATGACTTTTCCTAATCCTATTAGACATTACATATTTGATAACTCCTAATATATATGTATATTTTCCTTTTCTCGTAATCCTAATCCATATCTCGGTAGGAATAGATAACTTCCAGAACCACTTAGCATATATTTAGATATCTCCTAAATATATAAGTATATTTTCCATATCTCTTTATAACTCAAAGAGACTTAGGCTTTAAGCTTATGTCAACATTCTTCCCCATTAAGCTTGAAGTCACCTTTTCCTCATTCAAGAACAAAACTTCATGCATATAAAGTGCTACATCGGCTTCTTCCGTCTCCACTTTATTTGCTTCTTGTCTAATTTGTGGTCGATCTGGACATGTAGAGGCAAAGTGTCCGGGTTTATCGCAGCGATAACAAATCACCTTTGATCGATCCTTCTTCTCCTTTGAATCATACTGATCTCCTTGATTTGTTGATCCCCTGCCTCGTCCTCTGTTACCTCTACCTCCTCTTCCACGTCCTCTTCCTTGAAAACCTGAATAGGTTTGATCCGAATTAGCAAACAGTAGGTTGCCTTGTGTATCTTCGTGATTCTCCTCACCGAGAATACGCTCCTCATAGGCCTTGAGTCTTCCTATGATATCTTCAAAGCTTGTTGTATTCAGGTCCAAAACTTGCTCCAACGAAGCGATGATATGAATATACTTACTCCTTGGCAAGCTATTAAGAAACTTCTTCACAAGTCTCGGTTCATCTATCGTTGTTCCTAGGGCTGCTGATTTTGTGGCAAGCTCAGATAACTTTCCCGAGTAGTTATCTATTGTATCTGTGTCTCCCATCTTAATGCGTTCAAACTCTCCCATTAGGGTTTGAAGTCTAGCTTCTTTGACACGATCAGCACCTAGATTACGTGCTTTGATTGCTTCCCAAATCCCTTTAGGAGAATCTTGCTCACCAACTTGCAAGATAAGAGCCTCCGAGATTGATTGGAAGAGCAATCCCGTTGCGATATCATTCTTCTCGAGATTAGTTGAACCTGGTTCAATTGTTTCCCACACCTTATGAATTCGCAACACCACTTGCATCCTTATAGCGCAAATCGTATAATTCGTAGACGTTAGCATGGGGCATTGGATCGAAGAAGAAGGAACAAGTTCCTTTGTCCGTTGAGGAGGATTGTGATAGGGATTAAGTTTTACCCAAATAAACAACTGCAAGTGCACAGCAATGCAATTGTAGTATAAGGGGTATCGATCCTCAGAGACTAAGTAGTTGCACGACAAATTTCAGATTCGAATAAAGCTAAGCAAATAAAGTAACTAATCTAATGAAATCAAATAAACAAAAGCAGGTGAGGTTGTAAACTTATTAAAACGAGAGTCAGGTTTCAGGCAATTCGCAGGTGAATCC
>OVAF01003225.1:0-12974 GCA_900406245.1 Odontarrhena argentea
GGGATAGAAACCTGATAGTCCCTAAGTGGTTAGGACTAGATCAGGATTTCCTACAATATATACTACAAAACTATAAAAGAATTACATCTGGTGTAACAACAACTGTGGCATTACTTACCTTTGGAGATGAAGGGTTGTTTCTTGTACAAATTGTTGAGATTTCCTTGCTTGTAAGTGACATTCCACACACTGAGATGGAACTGCAATCAATGTGGTAGAACAGTATTAGTTAACCCATGGGAAATATCATAATGAATACATGTGCATATAACAATCAGAATATAACAAAATCAATTAAAAAGCTCAATACAACTCACAATATTCCAGCAAGTTTCTCTTGAAGTTTTGCAAACATCATTCCATAGCCAACTGTTTATTGTTTCTTACTGTTGTGCATTTCCCCAGCAGATCTGTTTTCACCTATGCAGTTGACTTCGGTGCCATCAACCTCATCCTCGTTTTCACCAGTGTCCTGTGATATCTCAAGAGGAAAGGATGGAGATTGACACACTGTAGTTGAATGAACAATCTAAAAGCAACATGTTTCAGTTCATTGAACAACAAAATTGGTATAACAAACATGCCCAATTACCGTACCTGTCGACCATTTGATGATCCACGTGTCATAGGTGAGTTAACAATCCCCACATTAACTAGTCCAACCTGGTAAAGAGACAAACATGATCCAAATGTTATAAAAAATGTAAGTACGATGAATGGGAAATACAGACCAAATACATGTACAATATAGTACTTACATTGTTGCCAGACTCATCTTGTTGTGGTTCAGCTCTCTCTGGCCGAATGCCAACACCAACAAGCATCAAAATGGGATCCCTTATTGCGTCCTCCCTGCCAACACTGATGGAGTGTCTAGACCCGTTGTTGTCTTGTTCCATATGCAAAATATCTTGTCATTATATCAATAACATCAACATATCATATTTGAACTTCAAACCATACCTAATATTATAGAGATAACCTTAAGTGAATAGACCTTATCCTGTAAATTTCTTGGCAATGGTGGAGGGCACTGAGCACCTTGATCTGGTTCACCATGCCCAGCAATACTTCCTTTACCAAAGGATTTTAAAATCCTTGAGACAACCTTTTCTTCCATTTGGGCGAATTGCTCACTGATTTCTTTGCTGATATCCACCTCCATTGTTTGAATAACTTTTTTCAGCTCATCCACCTGAAGATTTTACCACTTTAAAGTGGTCATCAAATCTTTCACCAACGATACGGGCCACTGAATCGCCTAGTTGTTGCACATCCACATCACCAGCATATATACCATCAGCTACACCCGAACCTTCACTGACAGGGACCTTGCCTTTCTTCTCTTTTTTCTGTTTCGCCTCGATACGCATACGTTCAACATCCGCCTTGGTCACACCACCAGAAAGCATATCCTGATTAAACTCGTACCCCCTCTCTATTAACCTAACCATGTTGGTAACATTCACGTCATCTAGCTCATCCTTCAATTGCACTTGTGACTCATCAATAGGAGGCTCACACTCATTACGAATGATGCAATCCACCATAACCTACAATCAAAAGAAATGTAGTATGAGAGACGCTGAAACAATTAAATATATATTTGAGGTGTTCAAATGACGACCAACTAAAAAGTGACTGGCTAATACATAAATTAGCGAATATATTTATGCATACACGTAACTCACTACAATACATGCAAGACAGATTTGTAGCAGGCTAACACACAACTTGTACAGTTTATAGTAAAGTAAGTCGATAATTTTCTTATTTCCAAACACAGAAATTAGTAAACACTAACAACAAAAGAAACAAGCTAATTTAAATGCTAACAGCTTATTATGATATTATATTCTTCAACTTCAGCTTAGATTTTTTGGGATACTCCCCACACGGAAGCCCAATAACAATCACAAACTCCCTGAGTGATACCCGGATTGGTCTTCCGGCGAAAAGGATCCAAATTTCATGACGCTTGTTGACCTTCAACTATCTGGACATGGTAAATCGAGCAAATCTGCCTGAGAAAGACGGCTTCTCCATGATACTAATAAACTTCCAAAATGATGATTGTCGTATAACCTCGACCTCATCTTCATCGAGGGCGTTAATCACGGCCGAAATCCCCCGAGATTTATGGTACGTTGTTATATGGATACCAACCGGTTCGTGACCCACATCAAACAAGCGATTCAGAACAATTTCATCATCCATTTGCAAAAAAAAATTCAAAAATCAGGATCTACGAAAAAAAAAAAAAAAAAAGATGGGACGAACGAAATCAAGGCCACATATACCTACCGCTACTGTAAATCTCTGATTATTAGCGCTGAACACTTGAGTCGCCTCTTCTAACTCGTATACCAAAACCACAAATCGGATAGAGATGGATTTATAGAAAGATTTTGCAGAAAGATTAAGATAATAAATGAACAGAACTTCTCTGTGCTTGTGAGAGAAACAAGATGAGCACAAATCGGATAGAGATGGCTTTATAGAAAGATTTTGCGGAGAAATTGAGAGAGGAAATAAACAAAAATTTCTCTGTGCTTGTGAGAGAAACAAGATGAGACGGTTTCGTAGAGTATACGAAAAATAAGAGAGAAGATGAACAGTTAGGCTTAACCTGTAAAAAAACTTTGAGAAGTGTAATATGTAGTGGAAACAGCCCACGGTTTTATATATTGTTACTCTCTTTCTTTAAATATATATATATATATATATATTGTATACATCAGATACAGAATTTCAACTTACCTCATTTTTCTTCCTGACACAAATATATAAGAGTATATAATTCTTCCTGACACAATATGAAACTATGTATTATAACTCAATATAATAAGCAGCATATATCAATCTAAAATAGACTCCACATGCTACTTTATAGGGGTATACTTGGATTATAGAATATCACACTGTACTTCTACAATCCCATATCTAATCTCTTAATTTGGGCAAAGATTGTGGCTTCGGTATCAAATTACCACTTTTAAAAAAAAAAAAAGGGTTGACCATTTGTTTTAGACATTTTTGAAAAAAATGCATACTTTAATATGCATAGGTACATGAAAGATTACATTATAATAGATACCTCCCACTTCTCTTGACGTCATTGTTTTATCAACATAGCTTTGTCATTCTGTTTTTTTTTTCTTGAATAAAAAAGTTGATCTTTATTAAACACCTTTTCAACGTAGCTCTGTCATTATGTTCTAGAATATATTTACTTCTGTTTATTATAATGTTTTTTTCTTATTTATACACAACCTCTTGGTATTCTGTATTTTATGAACTAGATATCCGATATAATCAAAATCTACTTATGATAATAGCATTATTGACTGAGGAAGAATGCTTGGATCCAAACCGTGATAAAAAATTGATAAGAATTGACGGAGGTCATGAATGGCGTCATACTATGTCGATGATTTCTGGTCCTAAAGAATGTTACGACATACTGTGAATGCATCAAGAAACTTTTCGACGTTTGTGTACTAGTTTAAAGAATGATTATGGATTGCGAGATTCACACGAATGTGGATTAGGAGAGGCTGTTGTGATGTTTCTTGAGATTGTTGTGCATGACGAAGTTCATAGAACAATTGCAATACAGTATCAGCAGAATAAAAAAACAGTGAGCAAAAAATTTCACGAAGTTCTGGATGCGCAAGTTTGTATGTCTCAAGACATTATGAAACCTGAAGTAAACGAACTTCGACAGGTGAACCTTATTTTTTCTTTTGATAAAAGATATTTTTCTTTATCTAGTACTCATATTGGAGCTCTTGATAGTACACATGTGTCAGTGTAAGTTAAAGGAGATAAAAAGGAAAAATATTGGAACCTAAGAAAGCAACATCCTACCATGTATGTGCTTGCGATTTGCCACTTCAATATAGAGTTTATATATACTTATGTGGTAATACCAGGACGAGCACACGATTCAATGGTATTGACATATTGTGCTCTGAACTATGAATTTTTTCCAACACCACGTGAAGGAAATTTTTTTTTCTCGTTGACTCGAGACACCCTCACAGAAAATATGATATCTTGCTCCGTATCGCCGACTTCTATACTATCCAAATCAATGGAGAGGAGGACCACCTACAAATAGAAATGAAATGTTTAATAGGCGTCATTCCTCTCTGCATTCTGTGATTGATCGCACTTTTAGAGTGTGGAAGAAGAAGTTTGCAATTATTATAAAGGAAGCACAATACAATCTACAAAGACAAATCCAGGATTTTCATAGCAACTATGGCGATACATAATTTTATACGAAAATCAGCAAATATTGATAAAGATTTCCAAGAACTATTAACAAATAGAAAATGAAGTGCCTGAGTTATTACATTTAAATGATGATGAAGAAATTCCAAGAAGAGATTATGTGTCCACAGGTGATGCATATATGGCTGGTATCCGAAACAACATTGCAGGAAAAATATGGAAAAATCGTAGATAGATTATTTGAAATCCGATTTTCTTAGTGTCAAATTTTTTTATATTTTTGTTGTCAATGTTGAGTCCTTGATTTAGCTACAAATTAATTGTTCTCTCTTACCCGCGCCAAGGTAAGGTGAGCGCTGCTTTCTCCAACGGCGGAGCATCCACATCTCTCCGGACTCAACATGGTTATACTCATGCTCCACCACCGCACACCACGAATCCTAATCGCCCACCATGCTTCGCTGCCGGAGAGCTCCTCCCTCCGCCGTCAATCCCTAGCGATCTCGGCTAATCGAGACACGCCTGAGCCGCTAGTTCCACCTGACCCACCTCTGATTTCCCAAGCTGCGGCTCAGTGCCTCAGTTTGAGTCTACACCGCCCTAACCTCGCTTCCCCGGAACCTTCAACCACCGTCCACCCTCAATCTTACTTCGCACTACGGAAGAGGACTTCTCCAGTTCTATATCTACTCAGCCTCAATCGTACAACGTCTCCTCTTGACATGATTTCAACCAGATGCAAAGAGCCTCTCCTAAGCATAGTCCCAGCCAGCACCGCACTTCCGGTCACCAGACATCACGACCTCCGACGAACTTAGTTCGCAACGGTAACAGTGATCTTGCTCCGTTCTCAAGTGAGCTCTAGAAACCCTTGAGAATGTGTTCACGATAAAGTTTATAAAATGAGCAGATGGTGCTCGGAATGCCACTGCCGAATCTTGCCTCAGCCGTCGACGCGCTGAATACTCTGGCAAGAGAAACAAGCTGTTACCCTAACCAGCTCTTCCTCTCATCTCCATGGGCTGCAATTTGTTATGGGCCTCAAATTTTGGGCCTAAACCTACTACATAAGATGGAATCCAGCCACATCAGCTTCCTTAAGGCCAACGGCTTCTTGAAGCCCACTAGATCAAAACAACTAATTAATCTAAGTTCAAAGGAACTAGAGGCTAGACCATCAACGACTTTGGTCGCCACTTCTTCGAACTTCGCCATTGTATCGCAAGCTCCATATCAAGCTCGTGTTTTGATTCCGATCACCGAGCAAAGTGAAGACTTCTTCAAGTTCTTCCCGGTATCCACTTACGTGAGAATCTGAATTGTACCCCTCTATGAATTTTCTCCTTTACATTTTAGCTTATACTATGATTCCATGTGTTGGAAAAATCTCCTAGATCTTCATGTTCTTGTAATGTCAGGATAATATAAAGAGAAAAAGAGATTGTTGAAAAAAAAAAAAAAAAAAAAAAAAAAAAAAAAAAATTNTACAAATAAATTAATTTCAATATACTTATTTTTTTTTTTACAAAAATCCAACTCTCGGCTTCAACACGCAGCTCTAGTTCCTGCTTTCGCTCTCCGTTCCCCGCTCTCCGCTCTCTGCTCTCCGCTCCCCGCTCTCCGCTCTCCGCTCCCCGCTCTCCGCTCTTCGCCCTCCGCTCTCTGCTCTCCGCAATATTGGGTAACGCAAGAAAGTAACTTGATTATTTCTCATATTATAAATTATAAAAATAAAAATTCATATATTATTTCATTAGTTATATTAAATTATTTTATGCATTTTTAAAAGATTATTAAAGATCTAAAATATCAAATAAATAATTTAAACTAGATGACTGTCCGCGTGATACGCGGATAAATAAAGTTATTATTTTGTTTATCCGTTTATTAATTTGAATGTTGATAAATTTGGATATATAGTAAATGAAACGTAATTCTATTATTCAAATTTAGTAAATCCACAAACTAATTTTTTGATATGAATGTAAACATTTGAAAGAGTATTTGACATTTTGAAAAACTTTATTATAAACGACATTGATTGTTTTTTTTCGCGGCTTTCCTCCCTTGTCAGTGATGAGTATTTTGAAGCCTTAACTGGATTTCACTTGTGACACTGCGACATAAAGTTGACCATGTGTGAAGACGGGATTAGGTAGGTACAAGCCTACCTTTGATAGTGTCTATCATTGACTTTTATTTATAGTCATGGCAAATGCCAGAGTGATGGGGAATTGCCTACGTCTCATCATGAAAGGAAATCGAGCATCTGGAGGTGAACATTCATTCTAGGTATCAAAACCTTAGTTCCAATAAGATCATCACTCCCAATATAGGGGTTTTGAGATTGTTAAAAACATTAATAATTGGTAAGGGAATTTCAGCCATTAGAGAAGAGCTTTGCTTATGTAATATCGTTTTGGTTCGTGAAAGATAATGTAAGGCTATTTATAAGACAATGCAAAAGATAATATCTACGGATATCTTATGATATATCTTTTGGGAAGGTAAGATTGGCATGATTTGATTTTTTTTTTAAAAGAAATATTGGTAATTATGTAATCTATGTGAATGGTATATTGAAAATAGTATTTAGCTAATTTTAAGGAAATAACATGTTGTAAGATTGATAGGAAGATATGATTTTGTTCACAAATATATTTAAAAAATTTTGTGTATTACATATGTATATATTTTGATAATATATAGGATAACATATTCGTAATATATAGAATAATATACAACATAAAATGATTTTTAAAATCGTGTACTATATATGAAAATAATACATACGACATATACATATTTTTGTAAAATTATTATTTTAGGAAATTATGATATTTATGTAAAAATGATATGATAGAAAAACATATCCATTTTATTTTTTGGTAATGAAACAATTTTTTTTATGAACCAAACACAAATAAAACATGAACTATTTAAAATTTTACATTTTCCGGAAAAGATATTTCGTTGTGTTCATGAGGATTTTTATAAGTTTTCAGAATGATATTGTAAATTTTATAAATGAATTAATATTTAAATAAATTTTTGGACTGATATTATTAATTTTATAAGAAAATTAAGGTTATTTATGCAATTAAAGAATGTTAAATGGAAAGGAACCAATAATATACAAAGAAATAGACATGTCATTTTTTTTAGACGAAGTCATCAATGAGTTATCATTTTCTTCAAAATTTACTTCTCAAATAATATATAGGATTCACATAAATCAACGATTTATAATTACCAACTCTTCGAGTTCGTGCATAGAGGACAAAATAAAATAAAATGTAATTATGTCATGCAACTTAATCCATATCCATTAAGGTATATCATCTATGTTACTTTCCAGTTGAAAGAAATAAAATGAGAAAGGAACAAATCTTCAAAAGTCACCGAAGAGATCTACCTTAAGAATTCGAAAAAGATTAGATTAGAATTCATGTTTTAAAGGCTTAGACGCTAAATATTAAAAAGACCAAATTTATTCCGATAAAAAAAAATGAATTTCGACCAAAAAAAAATTAAACAAATTTATATATCTAAGAAATAAAATACTTGATATGAAAAATAACTACAAATATTAAAATAATTGAAAAACATATCATATTTTTATGGTAGTGGATAAAAAAAAATAATCAGTTTAATTTTGAATAAAACATTTACAAATAATCAGTTATCTTATCTAAAAAATTATAAACTATTAATGTAAGAAAGATTTATATCAACCAATGTAATTACTAAATGTAATTACTAAGAAAAAGAAACTAAACACAAGAAGCGGGAGTAATTTTTTAGTTTGTTCAAATTTAACTATGAATATAATGATAGTTAAAAAACTTTTTGTAATTTTGACAATTAAACTTTTTTTTGTCAAGAATTTTCTCTAGTTAAAAATGCCCTACGTATTAAAAAGGCCCGTGACGTAGTATCTGTTGGACCGTTGATTTAAGCATCAATCGATATCAGAGAGTTTGGACAGTACACGTGTCTCATGCCGTGTTGTTGGTAGAGTCGCTCTTTGTGTTTGGGACATCGGAGAGAAGACGGAATCTCTCATCACTTCATCGATTTCAGCCGATCGCTTAATTTTGTGGTTCGTAATACAATTCTCTGATTTCGTCGATCGTGTAATCGTGTACGGTGTTGAATTTTCCTGGTTTTGATCGGAATTGTTTTTGCAGATTGTAGCATGGAATTGGCGTGATCGCTTTATTGGAGTTCCGTGGCGTATTCCTCGTCCTAAGGGTGTGTGGAATTGTTTTTAATGGGAGACCATTCTGGTACAAGTAGAAACTCTATGATGGCAGCTGTTTCTTCGGTGAAAGTGATTCCTAAGAGGAGCTTAGTAGCTGCTATTCCCAGAGCTGTTCAGCAGACGATTTTCAAGCATGTTTCCTTGGCTAAGAATGCTAGATTTGACAATGGTACAGCGCGCGATGCAGCCGTGTTTCTGTTCAAGATTGCTGTTTTAGAAGTTGTTCGGAGAATTTCAAAGGCCAAATGTCCTCATTTGTGGAACACTCTTCAGGCTTTGCAATGCCTTTGTTATCCTCCTCTTAAATGGATTCAGAGATGGGCTCCCTTTAAGGAGTTGATTAAGGCTATGCAGGTTTGTTACTGTTGCCTCATATGCTTTTTATATGATACCATTTTGCTCGACCAAGAATGATGATGATGATGATGATGTTATCCTAGTGATTGAGAATCCATTGTTTATGTGGACCAACTTTAATTGTGTTGTCTTTTGTGCTTTATAGGTCATTCATATTTTCCAATGAATCAGAGTTACTTTGGTGTTATAATCTAGTTTGTGGAATCCATGTGATCTTTTACTCATAAGCT
This sequence comes from Odontarrhena argentea, assembly GCA_900406245.1. Lineage (NCBI taxonomy): Eukaryota > Viridiplantae > Streptophyta > Magnoliopsida > Brassicales > Brassicaceae > Odontarrhena > Odontarrhena argentea. The sequence continues at coordinate 9,091 of OVAF01003225.1, forward strand.
TATGTATCATGCTAGATAAGAGCTCATACCCCTTGTGCAGTGCCCTTTAATGTGCTTATTTGATATTGTGTTCACCATGGTGATCCGCCTCAAGTCTCATTTACTTTGTTTCATCTTTATGCAGATGCTATCTCGGCCATTATTGGTTCTCACAATTGCAGAGGCTCTCACTGACCAGTCGGAATTAAAGCCAGAAACCCCAGGTGGTACTGCCACTCATGCATCTCCAGAGTCGCATTCTGAGCCACAGACGTCTCAGTCTCTATCAGACATAAGGTATGTGATGTGAACGTCATACCTAAAATATTGTTCTATCCTAAATAATCTGAGACTATACGATCTGATCCAGAGCACTTAGAAGTTTGTATGAAGTTTTGTGGATCCCTTGAAACTCTTAATTATTCAGTCTTATTTTGAGAATTATCTAGATATTTCTATCTTGCCACTTATCAAACATTTTCTGCAAATGCAGAATTGAAGATGAGGGTATACGTCCAATAACTTCACAAGACTGGCTTAAGCAACTCTATGAAGAACTGGAAAAGCAGGGACTTAACTTGCCAGAGAGGTACCTTTGAATTTAAGTGTTATAAGAAGAAGTGCTCTCTTCTTGAGATTCACCGTTAAACCATACATCTTTGATCATAACCTTCCAATGTCATTTTAAATCTAGACTCAATGAAGACGAGCTTCATCGATTCTATAGAGTGTCAAATGGAGATTTCACATCCTTACTATCTTCAATAAAAAAGACAATACATTGGAGGGAGACTTACAGAATTCTATCTGAAGAAGAACTTGAGATGTGGTCAAGTTTAGTCTTTTGGCATGGATATGACAGGAACCAACGACCTTGCCTCATCGTCCGCTTGGGGCTTGCTTTACTAAACTTGCCATCTCATGAAAGACCTCGTTTTGCTCAGGCAATCAGTAAGTCTGTAGTGGCTCTACTGCATTTCCCAGAAATGTCTTTACGATGCTATCCTTTTGATCACCTGTCTTGATTTTTCAGTATCTCAGGTAGAGCAAGTTGTTCTGCATCTTCTGAGCCCTGAGAATTCAGAACTTACGGTATTAGTGGATTGTGAAGGATTATCTCCTCTGAGGATTCCCATGCAGATGTTGAGATCTTGTTCTTCAATTCTTCAAGATCACTTCCCTAGCCGTCTCGGCTGCCTGTTCATCATTCGTCTCCCTCCTGTGGTCCGAGTCATTTCCCAGACTTTTATCCAAGTAAAGGATCTACCTGAGTTAACGCTTTAATTTCCTGTTTTCTTAGTACGCATTCTCTGATTTATGATACTTGCATATATCCTGCCTAAGATTATGTTTCTTTCTCATAGATTCTCAGACCAACTACACGCAAGAAGGTGAGAATTGAAGGGGAAACGTTCCACCGGGTCCTCTCTGAATATTTCCAGACGATTCCATCATACCTTGGCAGTAACTGCAACTGCAAAAGATGCTCAAATCTCAGCGAACAAGATCCACCTCAGTCGCAAACTAACACAAGAAGCAGGAGAGGAAGCTCAAGGGAAACAGAGAAGCTAGACGTCAGCCAGTGGAGTTACAATGTCCAGACACCTGATTTAGCCTATGAGGACAACCCAAGCCTGAACATATGTAACCAAGTGCTGCGAACAGCAGTAGTGTTCTTGCTCATGCTTTGGCTCTTCGGTGCACTACTGGTTGGATTCGTCGATCCTGAGAGCAGACCATTTTAAACTTGTGTGAGGTAAGAACCATCGACAACCAGATTTTTAAAGGCCAGATACGTCTGACTTGTGTATATGATAGTAGTGTGATATGCGTTTGATACATAAAGTCTTTAGTGATAAAAACCTGTCTCTCATTCATCGTGTTTGTTGCAGACGAGGAGGGATAAAGAGAATAAATCGGTTCAACTTAGTTTTGGGTCTTGGTGTAGGGTTACTGGTTGTGACTGAGTACATTGTATTGGGAAGAAATTAACTATGGTATAGTATTGTGTTGAGACTTTGGTCACTCTCTGGCCTCTGCAGTAAGAAGCTGTGTAGATTTGTTGATATTTGTTGGTGATGTGTAAATGTCAGATTTGGTTTATAATGAGGAATGTGCATCTTAAAATTTTAAAATTTATAATGAGAAGTATTTAAATGAAAATAGCCGCAAATCGAATCAAAGATGAGTAATTCAGATAAATAAACATACTTCTCCAGTTTTACAGACACCTTTCTCTCTCTTTCTTAATACTCCAACCTCTCTCTATTTCTTGAGGAAGAAGCACTTTTCATCCTAATCTTTTTGGCCAACGTCCGGCTTCTTGCCGGCGTTGTGCGTGTTGTATAGCTCCGTTTAGTTTCCTTTAGCCTTTTGTTGTATAGCTCCGACTAGTTTCGGTTTTTCTCCGTGTTTTGTGGTCTTCTCTCCGTTCGGATTTAGCTTTCCGTTCGGGTTTACTTCTCACCTTTTGCACCTTAACAGGCTAATTCAATAGATTGGGATTAGTCTCATTCTGATTTCTTGTGGTTCCTTTTGTGTTTAGTTTTGCTTAATTCCTCTTTCAGGAAAGAGTTCTCCCCTTTCTTAATGGATCCCCTAAGATCTTGGGTTCAGTTTCTTTCTTGTTGGAAGTTTTTAAGTTTTACGGTTATGAAGCAAACAGAACTTGTTGAGTTAGAATTTGTAGGATATGATTCTAATGAGAGTTTCTGTTTCATCTCCCGCTGTTTTAATTAAACCAAGCATCAAATTTGGAGCTCCATTTCAAAAATCAGCGACTGCAAAAGGTTGGAAAGAGGTACTAGTCAAAGTTTGTCAAAGAAGAACCACCGATGGTGGCGGAGGAGATGCAAACAGAGGGCGAAACAGATTGAGTCTCCAGATTCTTCTTCTTTGCCACGTGGCCTTATGTCTAACACTTGTTTCACTTCATTTGTTTTGTTATCTTTAGATCGTGTTTTACTCGGGCTTCGTGGGCTTTGTATTGTAACCTCTTTCTTTTAATATAAATGAAGGTTGACAAAAAAAAAAAAAACATACTTCTCCACTTTCTTCAGAATGTCATCTTAACCAAAGGCCCACTGATAAAGAAAATATTTTGAAAATTCTGTAGTGCCTTTAAAAAGTAGTTGCATTTTTAATTAAGCTTTTAATCAAAAACCAGTTGTAGTACCTTAATTTGATTATTCGTCTTATTCATAAAACTATAGATCGAATTAGAAACATATTATTAAAACTTGCATCAAAAGGGAATATTTGGACTCGATCATCAGCTGATGTTTATGCGGTGTCGATGGATGGGCCTTCAATTTTCAGAGATCTTTGACAAATTTCAACACATGATCATCTGATTGCTTCATTTATCTCTAAAGTGTTAAAAATATTCCAATTCGTACATGTACCTAAAAAGACTCAAAAAAACTTTAAACAAACCTATAGACTTGATACACGACCAGGGGATTGATGGTGTATGGATAGAACAGATCTTTAACGTAGGACTCAAGTCTCAAACGAAAAGGACAATAGATGATCGAAGTGGATTGATGGTGCGATTTAAATGGACTCAAGTCTCTCTTCAAAGGCTGGATGATGATCGATGAGATGAATGAATGACACTCACAAGATCAGAATGAACTCGTGAATATCCTTGAAAGAAAAGCAAAACCCTAGAGTAATTGATTTCTCTTCAAAGGAAGAAAGTGCGTTTCTTTATTTATAATTATGTGAAAAATACAAAGCTGAGAATGAACCTTATAAATGGTTCAGCAGCTGTGACTTCTAGGACAAAAACCTAATACAAATGGGCCTAATAAAATGCAAAATGAAAATCCTACTACAAAGACTCTAAAAACGGGCAAAAAACCCAAAAATGCAAAAACTAGTCTAATGGACCTGCAAAATGA
>OVAF01003228.1:0-12968 GCA_900406245.1 Odontarrhena argentea
TGAACGAGTATTATTAGAAAGACTGAAAGTTTCGTGGAAAGGTTAAAGAGAGGTCTTTGTGTATAAATTTCCACACAATAATAATGGTCGACCTTAACACTTTTGAGTTCATATTTCCCCGTTAATTTGGGAAACTGGAGAGACTTATTGACAAAGATCAACCTTTATAAAAAAAAAGTTTCAATCATTATTACAAATTATTTTCTTAGTTTTTTATTTTTAAATGGAAAATTGAGTATAGCTTGAATTTTTATCTAATTTCTTCTTTTTTCTTTTATCTTTTTTTTTTTTGTTTTTTTGTTTTACTATATGGGAAACTTTAAAATCTTGATAGATGTTATTTAACATCATGGCATGGTAGGCTGATAGTTATAAGAAAGTGATATGGGTTGATATTATATGGTGATGATTACAAGTGATCATTAGTTAATTTAGGAAATACCACAAAGTTCTTAGCCAACTATGTCTCTCTTCTGATAATATATTGCAGGCTATGTATGTATTTATAAGAATATATATATATAATAAATATATTCAGTAAAGCAATAAGGGAAACTTTGCACAAAAACGAACAAGATAAACCACAATGCTTTCCAGATTATTCCATGAAAGGAGAAATTACCATACTTTAGCTAGGTACATTCTAGGAAATGATGTTCGATTTCATGCACCGACACATAACAGCAACTCAATTGACTTAAGAATGATTAAAGTAGCAATAGAGGAAGGTTCATGGATGTTGTCACTAACCAAAAGGGAATTGTGTTTCACAAACACAAAAAGTCTTAAAAGAGTTGGTATTTTGGTTCTTAATTAGCTTTGAGCTGTCCGGTGTTGGGTATTATTGGAGATAACTTGCGAACGATATGTATTGTGGACCATCGCAGCCTATATATCTATCAAGGGAAGCTCATGAAACTCAGCTGAAGGACATTCCTTTACACATCTTATTTCAATTAGGATTAGGAAGATTTATATTACTTGGTGTTATCAATATATTAGTGTTGGACCATATATATATGAATCTTAAGATCTTGTATCAATAATGACTCAATAATATATTTAGAGATAAATGTAAAATCTCCTAAATGAATATAACAATCTTCTCGATAATTTCATAATCTTGATTAATATCTTGACCGTTCAATCTCGGTCGATCTCCAATTCGTGAAGCTCTAACCATACTCACCCGTTTATTTGCAGCTTCAAATTTTTTAACCTGCACCTGTTTCACAACCGGACGGGAACCGCAGATTTTGATTCAAATCGACAAGCCTACGGATACCATTTTATATTTAATGGACAACACTCTCTCGAAGCATGTTTAATATTTTCATTTCCTTTTATGAATAGATGTTGGTATAAAATTCTAGTACAATAAAACCTCTATAAATTGTCCAAGACTTATAGCTTAGTCGTTTGTGCTAGTGCCGTCACTTTGACACCGTCCAGCTTAATACAAATTATTGTTGTTGATTAAAAAACCTCTATATATTAATACTCGATATAAATTAATAAATTTTCGGTTCCGAATTGGATCAATGTAATTTTTTTTTTTGTTTAAATAATAAATATAGAGAAAGTTCTTATAATATCACACTTTGGAGTGGTAGTTCCAAAATACCACTATTTGTTTTTGTTTTCCAAAAATACCATAATTTTTGTGTGTATTAACCTATGCAGACGGGAATGTGAATGCTTTTGCAAGAAGAACGATGGTGTGAAAAAGGAGTAGCTAGGTGGATTCCAGTGAATATGAACGACTTTGAAGGGCTCCCCTTATGGTAAATGTTGTGCCCAAGAGGAGTTTGGTTGCTTTTCTTATGTTTTATTAGTGTTTTCTGTCTTTTGGCATTTTAATTAGGACTTATTTGAAGTCTAAATCAGGATGCTTATGCTTGTGTGCTTTTGGATTTAATTTAGCTTAGGAGTATTGTGTCTATATGTCTGTGTTTTTTCTCTATTTGGTGTGAATAGATGCTTGGAATATCACACGCAGATATATATGGGAGACCAAAGGTAGTAAAGACTTATGACTGGAACAAAGATAAGAGGCTTTGCGTATCAGTTTTCCACAAGAACATCGTGGCTTTTAACACTTTTGAGTTTTTATTTCCCGTTGATTGCGGACCAAGGTGGGAGAACAACAAAAACTTACCGACAAAAATTTATCCTTTATAAAGAAGAGAATCATCACTAGCTAGAAGTTTTATAATGTCCAAGTTATGAGAATAAGAGAAACTTCCCGACAAAAAATTAACCATCACGTGGCTACAAAAAACAAAAAAAATTAATCATCACGTACTCGAAGATATAATCTCTCCTAAATTAAATGACAAAGTCACTGAGGGTTTTCTAAATCTCATTACAAATTTACAATATAACTTGCCTTGAAACCATCAGCTAATGTTAGTTAAGGACATCTAATTAGTGCTACGGGAAAAGATGGCGAGCTTAGACGTTATTCAAAGAGCATCAGGTGTGTGCCACTTAGGCATTGGCCTAGGGCATTTTGCTTAATAAGAAATCCAAAGTTTCATTGATTAATTATCCTAACATATGTAATGTTTTTAAAAATTATCATGAGATAGTAGCTAATTAAAAGTAGGGAGAATCCAAAAAATACCACATATTAAAAAAGTTCTTTAAATACCACTTTACCCTACTTGAGAGAACTTAAAAAATACCACGTTTCAAAAAAAAATTCATTAAATACCACTTTAAACTATTTTAAGAATTTTTTTTTCAAAGTGTGGTATTCAAGGTATTCCTCTACTTTTCATTCATCCTTCAAAAATTTAAATTGGAGTAGGAAACTGGGTACTAAAAGATTCTGAGAATTAAATTGGAAAACGGAATAAAGTTCAAGATTTTTTATTTCCTTTCTTATTTATGGTCTGTTTAAACCTGAAGTCATATGTTTACTGTTTCCACGAATCATGACATTGTTGGACAATTGGTTAAAAGTTTTGATAATTTAAAATAAGGAAAAAGATTTTAGTGTATTGAAAATCTTAGAAGTATGACTTATATTATTTTTTATTGTCTTTTTCCAAGAATCCTTATTGATGATATAAATTTCATTTTTTATTATTTTATAATTTAATAAAGAGAAATACCCTTGAATACCATATTTAAAAAAAAATTCATAAAATACCACTTTTTCAAAAAATAAATTTTCATATTTAAATGTTTGAAATACCAAAAATATAAAAAATGATTTTTAAGGATTCGTAATTTGTGTTTTTTGGGTTTAGGTTATTCATATTTAGTGTTTAGTTTTGAAGAGTTAAAATGGATTAAAAGTGATATTTGAGGAATTTTTTGGAAAAAAATGGTGGTATTTTTGAGAATCACCCTTTTATAAGTATTTATAGTTATAATTATGGCTCGAACAGTCGAACTCACGTCGAACGCATTCAACTTTGTTTGATATTTATGAAAAACTGATTTAAGTGTGAATAAATGGTGAGTGTCAGCAAATGATTAGTTTACCACAAAGTTAATTTTTTTTTTTTTTTGAAGAATGTCAAATTTATTCAAATCAATGAAAAAAATAATAGGGAAATTGGGTGGAATGACCAAAACTTTGACTCAAATTAAAAAAATAACCACTTGGTAACACTGGCTAGAATATATAGTTCTACTAAGAATGCTTTTTTTCTTTTTTTTTTTTTTAAGTTTGTAGCACTAAGCAAAGTTGAGATGAATATTTGCATTTAGTTATACTATGGATGCAGAAACTGTGAGAGTGATACCAACTTTTACATTCTGCTAAGTACAAGTCGATGTAGACGAGATATTCTCCAATTCATGAATAAAACTCTTGCATATATTACTGTGTGATGTTTAATGTATTGCAGTTTCACTCAAATAATTGATATATGGAAGCTTTTTGAGATTTGAGCAACAAAGATTCAATTGTTTGAGATTAATTGCATTCCACATAGAGTAAGGGAGCTCCACCAGACTCGAACATTGATTGAGAATAGTACTCAAGTTTAATTGCAATATTCCTGATAGAAAAAAAGGGTTGTTCCAAATTTGAATAATGACCGAGATCCAATGTTTTGATATTAATTGCATTTCCAATAGTGGCAAAAAAAAAAAAAAAATTGCATTCCCAATAGANTCCCAATAGAGTATGAAATAAAATTGCAACCACGAGACAATTATAGTTTGACAAGGAAAGTTGGATCACTAGGAGGAAAGTTGCTTTTAAGGAGGAAAGTTAGACAATCTTTCTGACGTTCTTTCACTTTTTCTTATATTGGTTTATAATAGATTAATTAAATGTAAGACCGAATTCATTTATAAAAGTAAAAAATGTGCGTGCAAAGTTTTTCAAGAGGTCTTGTGTTTAAATATGCTGGTTATAAATTATTTTATTTTCTACAAAATATTAAAAATTACTTGGTGTTGGTCACATATCCATGGTTTTATATGGTTTAATTACGAAATTAATATATAATTAAGGGTTATATTGTGATTTAACCATAAGATGTAAAGTTGACTTACATTTTTCAAATATGAAGGATAAATTTACAGAACTTTGTCACTTGGACGGTTTTTTTTCTACATAAACCTCTCTAAGTTTGACCATATTTTTTGATACTTCCTTTATGTATTTTGTAGGATTTTATATATAATACTTTTTACACGGTAATGCCATTAGGCTACATCTATCTACTCATACATTACATACAATTTTACCAAAACTTTAATTAACCTATTAAAAACTAATATTCCAAATGGAAATTCAATTTTATCTCATGATTTGAGGAAGCAAAAATATAAATTTCAAAATCATCTATAGTTCTTTTTTTTTTTTTTTTTCATATTGAATTTTATCCGTTATATCCATTAATGCTTTTGCATTATCTACATTATCTGTATAAGACAAACTGGATTTTTTTGTTTTTCACAAAAAAACAAAAACGTTGCTAGATGATATTATTTCATAATTTAAATTATTTTTAAAAAATTTAAAACTGTATATATAAATTATCATTTTAACACATACTAACATAAACCATTAGACTATTTTTCAGTTTAATGATCATTTCACAAACAACAATTCAGTGAGCCAACTCTCCCAAACACACACCAACCACTACAAGTTCAAAAATATTTTGATAGAAAATACAATTTAACTCTTTAAAAATATACTTGTGCCGATATAACATAAACATGAAAATTACATAGGAAAGATCTCAATTTTGTTATATAGTTTTTTTTTTTTTTTGGATCAAATCGGAAAGTAATCGAGATTCTCTTTTTCGACGAAAATTCGTGAAGATAGTTGGTATTGAAGTCGACTAGAGTTGACAATAAGTCGTCCTCACTCTCAAACTCATCTTTTCTTCCTTACAAGAATCAAAGCTCATCATCTTCTCCAAAACACAAAACAGAGTCAGTCTTTCTTAATGGAGTCGAATCAGAACGGTCTCGAGCCAAACCAACCGGGTCGGGTCATAAACAAACCCACAAACCCAATGGTCACACCACTCCTCAACGATCTTTACCAATTCACCATGGCTTATGCTTACTGGAAAGCCAACAAACACTTAGAACGATCCGTGTATGTTTTTTGATCTTTCACCAATTCTTCAAATTCCATAGAAATGTGTATAAAGTTTTGATTTTTATTCGATTTTTTTCAGATTTGATTTGTATTTTCGTAAGAACCCTTTTGGTGGAGAGTACACTATCTTTGCTGGGTTAGAAGAATGTATCAAGTTTCTTGCTAATTTCAGTTTGACTGATGAAGAGATTGATTTCGTTCGTGATTCTTTACCTGGTGGTTGTGAGGTGATGAATGATACAAAGAATCTGTCTTTTGTGAAATTTGTTTTTGTAAAGTATTGATTTTTGTGTGTTGTTGTTGAAAGCAGGCAGCTTTTTGTGAGTATCTACGAGGACTTGATTGTTCTGATATTGAAGTTTATGCTATTAAGGAAGGATCTGTTGTTTTCCCTAAAGTGCCTTTACTTAGAATTGAAGGTCCTGTTGCTGTGAGTTTCTAATGATTCTCTCTTGTTAGCTCAAATGATTGTAATGATGAGGTGTGATTGATGTTGTGGTGGTTTTTGCTCAGGTTGTGCAATTGTTGGAAACTCCGTTTCTGAATCTGGTCAATTACGCATCTTTGGTTGCTACAAATGCAGCTAGGCATCGGTTTGTTGCTGGGAAATCTAAGCTTTTGCTTGAGTTTGGTGCTAGGAGAGCTCAGGTTTCCTTAAACATCTGTTATATTTATAGCTTTAGATGTTGATGTTTTATTTTTTGGTTTCATCTTCTGATATATTGTTTATAGGGACCTGATGGAGCAATAAGTGCGTCGAAATATTGCTACCTTGGAGGTTTTGATGCAACAAGGCATGTCTCCTTACTAGTGATTGTTGTTTTGTTTATAGAAAGATCGAAAGAGAAGATAAATTGATTTCTTGTTTTTTTTTTTTGTTATTATGGCAGTAATGTTGCAGCGGGAAGACTGTTTGGGATACCGCTTCGTGGTACACATTCCCATGCTTTTGTTAGCTCATTCATGGTACGTCCTCTTGAGCAAAGAAAACTCGTTGAAGTATATAGTTAGAGACTTGAGTCACATTGATTGATTGAGAATTGGAAGTTCTTTGCGATCTTTTGTATTACTAGGAACACTTTCAAGCTCCAATTAACTCAATTAACAAGTTTAGAATCAGTTGAATCTATGGCTCTAATGTTGTTTCTTGCAGAGTCTTGATGAGATTGTTGACAAAGGGCTTAGAAGTTCTGATGGGGAAAGCACTTGTGAAGATTTTGTTAGTTTGGTCCAAACATGCCTAACCAAGATTCAGGTTTGGTTAAGTGAAATCTAGCTCTAGCCTCAATAGTCTCTAGTCACTATATTAGTGTTTTGGTTTGATTCTTTTTGTTGGTGGATGACAGAATTCATCTTCCTTATGCGGAGTTTTTTCTGAGACGAATAAAAGTGAGCTTGCAGCATTCACATCCTACGCATTGGCATTCCCCAGCGCCTTCCTTGCTCTTGTAGATACTTATGATGTGAGCCCAAACATTTTTTTCCTACTTCTTGTTTGAGATAACATCTCTTTTACTGAGTTACTTTAAAACGTTTTACAGGTGATGAAGAGTGGAATACCTAACTTCTGTGCTGTTGCTCTAGCACTTAATGAATTGGGGTGTGTAAGAATCTCCCGAATCTGATTCTCCATTTCATCTTTTAAAGATTCTTGACTTTGTGATGTTATGCAGATACAAAGCAGTAGGCATTAGACTGGATTCAGGTGACTTAGCCTATCTTTCTACTGAGGCCAGAAAATTCTTTTGCACCATAGAGAGAGAACTTCAAGTGCCTGATTTCGGGAAGATGATCATCACTGCTAGTAACGATCTAAACGAAGAGACAGTGGATGCATTAAACAAACAGGTAACTCTCATCTAGATAATAGCAGTGCAACAAAAAAAAAAACTTCTGAAAATGTAACTTTGATATGCTTTTGAAAAGGGTCATGAAGTAGATGCTTTTGGAATTGGAACCAACTTAGTTACTTGCTATGCACAAGCTGCATTAGGTTGTGTTTTCAAACTGGTGGAAATAAACAATCAGCCTCGGATAAAACTTTCTGAAGATGTTACTAAGGTATGGACTCTGGACTCATTTATCCATTGAGAATGTTGCTTCAAAATTATTGTTCTTCTCGATATAAACCTTACTTGGGCGACTTCAGGTATCGATTCCGTGTAAAAAGCGTACTTACAGATTGTTTGGAAAAGAGGGTTATCCTCTGGTTGACATAATGACTGGAGAGAACGAACCATCTCCAAAGGTAAAAGGCATTAGCCTTAATCTTGAAGTTCTTTGCTTTTCTTAGTCGTTTAATATTTTCTGGATCCTAAGGTTGGTGAAAGGTTGCTTTGTCGTCATCCGTTCAATGAATCAAAAAGGGCTTATGTGGTGCCACAACGCGTGGAAGAGCTTCTGAAATGTTATTGGCGTGGCAATGCAGGTTATTAAAAGAGTTTTCAATACTGGTAGAGGACTATTTCCAAGTGCTTATGACTGATTATGTTTTATATTCTCTTCTGCCATGAAGATGAAGCTAGGGAAGAGCTAGAGCCATTGAAAGAGATAAGAAACCGTTGCATCAAACAGCTCGAAAACATGCGACCTGATCATATGAGAAGATTAAACCCAACTCCTTATAAGGTAACATATATCTACCAAACACTTTGAGAAACCTGTTTTGTATCAAGAGCTCACTGAGAGAAACTCCTAAATGTTCAACTATTCTTGCAGGTTAGTGTCAGCGCCAAGTTGTATGATTTCATCCACTTCCTCTGGCTCAACGAAGCTCCTGTCGGTGAACTGCACTGAGAATTTACAATTATAGTCTTGTCTGGTTGGGTGTGGGTAACCATAGAATCAGCTTCGGACATTTATCCTGCTCTTTTTGCAACGTCATGATCTCAAAAAATTTCTACTAAAAAATTGTTTGAATGTTTGGTTATCATAATCAGACTTTCAACCATGTAATTCCACTGGTAAGCAAAACCAAAAGTTTGAAACCTTTGAGCTTCCTAACGCTTCTTGGAAATCACAAACCACATTATGAAACCACTTCCATTTCTTACATCAATGAAAAAACAAACAAGAGGGCTAAAAGATAAACAGAGCAGATAAACCAGTGTTGGAGCCACTCTTCATATCAAGTATGTTCAAATAGTCGTATCGGGCTGAAGCGATATCCCGCATTCTTTTATCACCCAGGTCTTGGAATCCCCATAGTTGAGCTCGAAATTAAAAATAAGCTCGGTGGAAGTCACCTCCACTGCTTCGACCTCAAATGTGTACAGATGCTCTGTGAAAACTCCTATTAGATTTTTATCACCTGATCCACAAGGGTTTTGTTTGGAGGCGATGCTATAGCGCAAAAATTTATCTCTCTCCTTAGTAGAGTCATTTCCTTCCTTGTAAGCAAATACAATGCAAGCTTTAAATTTGGCTGATGTGGAAAGAGGCACTTGATTCAACTTCACTGTTAAGGAACTCCCAGAAGCTCGGTAAGTGAAGCAGGCAGGCACTTCTCCACCGGGCAAGACCGCATATGCATTAGTCCGTGTCTGGATGATGAGATCTCTGGCTTCTTGACTTAGTTTGAAGCACCAAGCGAAGATGAGACGAATATCTGGATTACGAAAGGAGCACTCTAGTCTCTCCAGGGACTCACAATTGCTTGCATCTAGGTAAGTTAAGGAATATGGAAGTTGTGGGAGCGATACAAGCTTTGACATTCCACAAAGTTCAAGTCGATATAGAGAAGATATTCTCCCGATCCATGGACCAATCTCTTGTACTTCACTGTATGACATTTCTGATTTAGAAAGAAGAGGCCACGGCCTCATCATCAATGAAGGCACTTCTTCTATTGCAATTCCAGTTACATTAAGATCTTCAATGTTTGTGGAAGTTTGGGGATAACTTTTTAACAAGGAGCAATTTGAAAGATCGAGTTGTTGGATTGATTCCAAGTTGATGTTGGTCAGACAAACCTCTAACTTCGAGCAATTCTTTAATCTCAATCTCCGCAATCTGCAAAGTCTTTTCATAGAAAACGGGAGTTCTACCAAACTTGAGCACGCAATGAGATCCAATTCCGAAAGATTAATTGCATTTCCAATAGAGATAGGGAGTTCCACCAAACTTGAACATCCACGAAGACACAAGTCATTGAGATTAATTGCATTCCCAATAGAGGAAGGGAGCTTTACCAGACTTGAGCAATGACCGAGCCCCAAGCGTTCGAGATTAGTCGCAGTTGAGAGATCAGGAAGCTCTTTCAATCTTTCTGAAAATCCCAAATTCATCCACTTGAGATTTCTAAGTGGCTGTAGTGACACAATAAAGAAAGGATGTAATGAGAAATGAAAGAATCACACACAATCCAGTCGATACAATTGATATTAGTGAACACACATGAAATAGTTTTACTTTTGTCACTTATTCTCCTTAAAAAATGACGAGGTGAGAATTTTTATTAATGCGCCAAAATCAATGTTCACTTATTACGGTTTAGCCACCACCGAAATTTCCACAAATAACTGAAATAAGTTCTAATGTTGTCTAGTACATATATACAGCTACTACTACTCATTAAACTCTACTTTGGTTAAAGCAGTGTACTAAAAAAGAGTTTAATGTTGGTATAGAGAATAAAATAAAGAAGTTACTTACTTGAACTCCTCCCCACAACTTCTCAAGCCTACTTTCACGCATCTCTAATTTGACAAGAAACTTTGGATGAAAATTTGAAGGAAAAGATGACATTGGAGACTTATTCCAAGTTAGATATCTAAGTTTTCGAGATATTGAGTTCAGACTTTGTGGAAAGTATGAATGGGTGCTATCGCCATCAATTCTCAAGAATCGGAGGTTATGCAATCTTTCGAAGGCTCTTTCACTTGTACAAGTTATCTCCTCCATATTCTTGTAAGAGAATTTAAGATCTATTCCTATAACATTCCTACTATCCTGTAAAAAAGTCCAACGAATTGTAACATATATATATATATACATGGTTAGTTATGGAATAAATTTGGTAGCCCCGTTATGAAATATTAGTGTCAGAACTTACAGCTTTATCATCGCTAAAGACTTCATCAATATCTCTTGCATCATCCAAAAACTGGCGTTTCCCAGGTTCACTATCAGACTGTTTTCGCACAATGTCTCTTCCCAGTTGGACTAGTAAATTATTCATCTTTGTCATTCCGAAAAACTGATATATGAGAGATTTCTCATGTAAGACGTGAAGCCCTAGTGTTACATCTGAGAAGCTATCCGCAAGACAGGGTTCCAATTTACTTCGAAATTCGCCTTCGAAAAAGCATGCTATATGAAGAAATAACTTTTTATCCTCATCACATAAGGCATCTTAACTAAACTTTAAAATACTCTCAATTTTTCCATCAAGAGAAATCAATAATCTTGGTAGTGCCCTTGTCCACTCCGGCTTGGACATCCCTCGAAAATTGGAGCCCAGAACCCTTAGTCCCAATGGAAGTTTATCTGCTAGTCTTGAAACTTCCCAAGCTAGCTCCTCAAAACCATCCTTAGGCGACTTCTGACCAAAAGCATACATACAGAATATTTCAAGAGCCTCATCACTTGATGGGAAATTCACCTTGTATATATGGTTGATCCCACTTGCTTCTAAAAGTTTCGGATCTTGTGTTGTAATAATAATCCAACTCCCAGAACCAAACCAAGAAGCTTCCTTCGCGAGGGCTTCTAATTGTACTAGCTGATCCACATCATCAAGGACAACAAGAACTTTCTTGTCTTTTAACCTATGTTTGATAATTCCCAAATGCGGTATACTGAAGCCTTCCTCACCGGTTAATTGAGACATAAACTGTTCTTGTAAATTCTTCTGCACACTATAGTCATCGGAACAAGCTGGTATTGGGTAACGTGCTCTGATATTTTCCATAAAGACTTTCAGTTGGAAATTTTCGGAGTGTTGATTAAATAAAAACCTAGCAATGGTGGTCTTACCAATCCCAGAGGGACCCAAAATCCCAATTATCCTCACCTCCTCCGAATCTAGTCGCAAGAATCGTCCCATATTTGTCATATGCGATTCCATCCCAACTAAGCTGTCGAAGTCACTTGATAGTGTTGAATTATTTAACTTGTACGAAACATCAGAAAATATTTTTTCAATCAGCTCTGCTTCATTATCCCTGAACAAAGGATGATCAATAGTTCCGTTAGATAGTCTTGAAAAACTGCTCATATGTTTCGGTTGGCGGATATTGTTCTCTACACACCTCACATACACATTTCAAAATGTATGAATTTTCAGCAGGGCTGTTGTTTCTATAAGTTAATGTATTTAAAATATTAAAGGCAAGTGAAATCACAGGGACGAACCAGTTTCTTGAATGGTAACCGGCGATTGTGGCCACTTCTGCCAAAGCCCGTTTCCATCTTTCGATGTCTTCCTCTGTTTTATCTTTACAAGTTTTTGTGAAGACCTCCCCAAAATGTCCAGTCTGCTTCTTTACATCAGTTGGCTCCACTTCATAGAAGAGGACCATCACAATTTGGCCAAGCACTTCTCTGCACTTTATGATCTCCACCAGCTCGTCCAAGCACCATGTGGAAGAAGCATAGTTTTTGGAGAGCAAGACAAACGCGATCCTTGATCCTCTGATAGCTTCTATGAGCTCAGGAGCGATCGACTTACTCCTCTCCATATCATTGTCAATGAACGGCTCGATCCCTTTGCTTCTGAACTCCTTCAGAAGATGAGAGAGAAAGGCTTTGCGGACATCTGGCCCGTGGAAGCTAGGGAAGACATGGTGTTTCCAGTTGCGAGTCAAAGACGTAGAAGGAGACGAAAGAGCCAAAGAAGAAGACATTGGCTTTTGTTTCTTGATGGGATCTGAATTTTCTGTAAAACAAGAATTTGCGTAGCAGCAGCAACACAGAACTTTGACTTTGTGTGGATCAAGATCGCAGCGAATTTTTAGAGAGGATGAAGAATTAGCAAAGAGGCTTTGTGTGTGTATATACACCAACACAGAACGTTGACTTTGAGGAAACATCGTGGCGTACAAGTAAGTTGGCTGCCTCCGTGTCATTTAGGCTCCACCATTCTTAGAATAATGTCGGGACCTTTTCTTTTCTTCCAATAGGTGAAAGAATATTAATATATAAAGTTTGACTCTATCATGCATGTAAAACTGAACTGGTCATTTTCCCACAAATATTAGAATTGTGGCCTAACCAAGATTTGGGTTTGGTTATTTGTTCTGATGGAAATCATGTCTTTATTATTAAAATAGTGGGTGGATACACACAAAAGTTGAATATAATTCCAAAATTAGCAATTGATATCCATATCTTTATAATATAGTAAGGTTCCTTCCTCAACTAGCTCTGAGAAGCTGCCACGTGT
>OVAF01003229.1:0-12962 GCA_900406245.1 Odontarrhena argentea
TAGCAATTTGTAGCAATCTTCATTGTTTCATTGTACCATTCCGTCGAAATATACATCCCACTCGGTGGATATGCTAAGGGTAAGGGTGATCCATCGCTATCCTACAACCGACAAAATCAAAACAATTTACTTCTCAATTCAAATTTACCACCCCATCATTATCATCATCAATGAAAAACGAACACATTAAACACTTACGGTATTTACGGTATCATCATCCGCCGCGGTCTCCTTCTCCACCTCGGCCTCCTTCTCCACCTCGGCCTCCTTCTCCACCGGAATCTCCACCTCCACCGTCGCAGTCACTGTATCCGCCGCGGCCTCCTTCTCCAGCGGAATCTCCACCTCGGCCTCCTTCTCCGTATTCGTTCGAACCTCGGCCTCCGCCTCTTTCCCCGATTCCGCCACCGTCGCAGTCACTGTATCGGCCTCCTTCTCTGAAATCGCCTCCTTCTCCGGCAATGTGGGAATGTGGGACTCCACCTCCTTCTCCGTATCCACCGTCTTCTCTGCCGCTGCCTTATCGGACACCGTCTTCTCAGAATCCGTTTGCTTCGCCTCACAGGGAACCGAACCAGTCCTCTGCTCCTCGAAAACCACCGGTGGGCTCTTCTTTTTCCCCATTTTCCCGAGTAGTTGTACTAGTTGTTCGCCTTCTCAACAACGATCTCCAAACCGTTATCCAACGAGGGAGATGAAAAATCTCTTTCGATTTCAAAATGGGTCCGTTCGAATTAGGGTTCGGACTAAAACTGATTTGGGGATTTTATAAAACCAAACCGGTGCCATATGTTGATTGAACGGTTTAATTGAATGGTTTTGGTTAAAGTCTCGCGGGTCAGGTTTACGGGTCGGGTGAGTGGATAGGAGGTGATTGGATCTCGTAAATATACACCAACTTCTCTCTGAAATCGTAATTACCCACCTTTTCGTATTTAAAAAAAAAAGAAAAAACAAATGAATTAAACAGAGAGCATTCTGGCACTTTTAGTTTGACCTGAGAGCATTCTAGCTAATTTTTCCCATACGGCACTGTCTAGGCTTGTTTTTTATTAATAGTTTATTGTATATTGAACGCAGTTACACGTTTGGTTTTTCGCTTATAACATTATAATATTTGAGCCGCGAAGGTGCGAGGTAAGTGAGAAAACGATTATGAATTACATGAGACCCTAGTCTTATAAAATTAGTTTATTTAATTTACGTTATCTCATGAGTAATTCCTGTGCGTATGTTCACACAGAGCTTAATTAATACCTCCTATGTCTCATATTAGCAGATGTTTAAGATTATGATACATAGATTAAGAAGAGTTAATAAATTTTTGTTTTATGCCATATAAAAATATCATTTATTATCCAATTTAACACATTTCAACCAATAATAAATCAATCTGCTGAATACTAAGAGTCATATTAAATAAAAATACATTTAATTTTGCATTGAAAACCTAAAACATCATCTAATTTAATACAAAAAAAAAATCCTAAAACCTCATCTAATATGAGACAGTGGGAGTAAAGATGCTTCATAATTTATATCTTAACATTAACTAAATCTTTGAATATTTCTCGCCCATTTTTACTTATATCAGTCGAATAATTGAAATTGGTTTTTGTTTTCGAGGACTACTAATAGAGTTTTAGGGTAAATATCACAGATGTATTATTGTACACCTACGTTCAGATCCGTTTGAAGAATATTTTGAGTCTTGTGCTAAAAATTTTTTCGCCCTTTTACTGAGGAAATAGTTAGTTGTGGGTCTTGTGGGTATTTTTTGAAAAAAAAAAATATTTTGAGATTCCACTACACGCATTAAAAAAAACTATGTGCTCTATTTCATTATAAAAATAAAATAAAACGAATAAAAACTAGAAAACACAAACAAATAGCTGGAAAAAAAAATTTAGGCCTTTTGGACCCTAGCTAGGTCCGTCTTAAAAATATTTTGAGTCTTGGGCTAAAAATAATTTTAGACCTTTTATACAAAAAATTAAATAATTTTGGGTCTATTTTTGGAAAAAGAAAATATTTTGGGTTTTCAATACACACATTAAAAACATTTGGGCATTATTTACGGAAACATGTAATCTCCCATAGTCAATTATATATATCGCACTTTCTAGAGTCAAATCGAGGAAGTGGTTGCAATTCTAACAGTAGAAGAGGAGGCCAACTTAACAAAAAAAAAAAAACGACAACTAATGTTGTTTATAAGGAAGTTTTTGGAAATACATAATATTAGAATTTTTTATGAATGAACAATGGATACAATTGTAATACTGTCATTTTGATTTCTATAAAAAAATTATTTCACTTTTAAATTTAATTTCATACCCCACACTAATCTTTTCTATTTATATTTCTACAAAATAAATATTAATTCATATTTGGGTCCGCACAGTGTGCGGATAGATAACCAGTTCAAATGTAAATAAAAGTTTTTTTATATGACAAATAATTATTCACGGTTAACAAAATGAAAGGAGATGAAGATTCCATCAATAATAATGTCGGGAAGGTTCACCAAACCAATGATTTGATTCTAAATATTTTTGTAAGGACGTCATCTGGTTTTAAATTCTTCTTTGTTTAATGAAATTTAACTTCTTCCTTTATTTGTTTTTATAACAAAACTTGCTTCTACACGGCATCGAACTTAAAATAAGGTAGAGTAAACCGTGTTGAAAATGTATTAAAATCTTATTAAATAAAGCTGAACGCGTTTAATATGGGATCGATACGTGACATAATTAGTATAATTCACGAGATCATGCCACGTGTCATATAACTTACGAGATGATGCCATGTGTCATTATTTTCAATTTTCTAGTTTTATGAAATTTAACAAAAAGTATTTTAGCGTAAAAAGATAATTTCATATAAGTCATGAGATAATGTCATGTGCCATTGTTTTCTATTTTTCAGTTTTAGGAAAATTAACAAATAGTATTTTAGCGCAAAATTGGTAATTTAAAATATATTAGATAATTATAAAAAAATCTCAATCTTAATGCAAAAAGGAAGATTTTCACATATCTTAATGCAAAAAGAAAAATTGTAATGTAAAAAAGGAAAACTATGATGTAAAAAAGGTAATTTAAAATATATTCATGAAAAATTTATCCAAACTTACTTAATGCAAAAAAGAAAGAAAACATTCGTGCAACGCACGGATCCATATCTAGTAACAAATAAGAAAACATTGCCAAAATCACCACATTATCATAGTATTCGCTTATATTCGTATTTCTAAATAACTAGAATCCAAACAATTTCGGAGATGTATTTACAGTCTCGTTTAACGACGGTATATAAAGTTCTTCTGTATAAAACAAATATAGTTTCGATCTATCCTTATCCAAACTCAGTAGTTGTGATATTAGATTCATCTTCTCAGCTTTGCACATTGTACCAACGTGGGAGGCATCATGGCATGTGTGATGCCTACACAATTGAATACACATGTGTTCTGTTATATAAAAATAACATGGTTATATATATATATTATTTATTATTAATGGATATACTCGAGCACTTCTCTTTTTTTCATTTTCAGAAGCATCAATCATACAGTCCACGTCTCCCCAATATAATTTTTTTTATGTCATTATCAAGATACGGTTTTGATTCGCGACCAACTCCGTAACACATGATCTCAAGGCAGTTATAAAACATATGTCAAAGTAGGCCAAGTTATAGAATGTATATATTATGTTTATACTGTACTATTTTACAAACTCATTTCAAATTAACTTGACAGTTTCTTTTTTTCTCCACTATGAGCATGTCACATAGTTGCCAATATTTCTATATTTGTAATTATTTTTCATATAAATTTTTCTTTACAATATACATCGTTTGATATTTTAAAAAATTTATTTCCTCTCTAGTTTTGTTTCAATTCTTCTCTATTTATTTCCTAATTTTTTAAGATTTGTTCTCTTCCCATTTCATAAACTTTAATTGAGGATAATAAAGTGTGTTGATTGCTCAATGGTTACGGTCGAGTTGACTGATATAATTATTTTAATTATTTTATCTTTATACACATACGTGAAAAGTTGGTGGTTTAGGTGAATTTTGAATTATTAGAATGTTTTTGATATCCATATATATATATATCAAATTGACTGACATGGTGGAGAAGTGATTATGCACCGCTGATATCTCAACAGATACATATCAAATTGACTGACATGATTATTTTTTCCTTGTCTTGTCTTTTATCCACATATTGAAGGATTTGATGATCATTTATTGTTGAGTTAAGTGATTTTTTAATTATTGAAAAATATTTGATATCTTAGAGTTTTAATAATTCAAATTTCTCTTTGGTAGTTCGAATAAAAGTTTAGCTATGTTTATGTGTAGATTAGCAATGATGAACATTAATCCTTACCAGTAAATGAATGGGTAAAAAAAACTAATACATAAGATCAGATAATTTTGAACCAATTTTAGGAAATTCTCTCTAATACATTTTTATCACTCTTTTTTCACTTTTACACTTTCACACTTTTTAAAATTTATGTGTTTAAATTCTTTTAACCTTGGGTTCAGGGTTTGGGTTTAGGTTTTAATTGACTTAGGGTTTCTAGGGTTTAGTTTTAGGGAGTGAAACCTATTTTTAGAGTTAAAAATATTGGTTTTAAGATTTAACCCTAAAAATATATAAATCAAAGTGAGAATGAGTGATAGGATTAAGGGTTTAAGGTTTAAGGATCATAAGTGGTATTTAAAATAATTTTTCTTCATAGTGTAGTTTTGAAAGAATGGTTGCTAGCTAAAAAGTATAAATTTAAAAAAAAGGAGTTAAAATAGTGTATATGTGAGATTTTCCCAAATTTTTTTACTATAGTTTATATTTTGTTTTCCCCTCAAAACTCATGTAGAATATATATATATATATATATTAATTCCTCACTAGTCTTTCCATTAAAAATATTAAACATAAAATACAAAAATCTTGTTTTTATTTTGAAAGCAAAGACAACGTTTTTGCAATTTTTGGTATTAATCATTTAATAAAATACCATCTAGATTACATACTCTTTTACATTTCTGCTTTTGGTATTCTTTAATACGTAAAATTTGAGTTATCTAATTTTACTTTTAAAGAGTACTTCTTTTTTTTTTTTTTTTAAATTCTTTTAAAGAGTAATTTTCTCCTAGGATACATAACACTTGCCATATGTTAAGCAAACATTTTCGATGCATATATCCTTTGTTTTAGCTAATTGTCATACTCACTTTCTTCTGTTAAGTATTGTTATAGTTTAACAATTAGGTTGGCCGAAAAAACGTGACAGAAAATAGATTTTTAAAATTAATAGATAAAATGGTTATGGACAATGAAAGGTTATGGACAATGAAAATAAAAGTGATCCATCGAGTCTGGTGTGGACACGTACACGACTCTTAAGCAATCTGAATAGTCCAATAATTGTTAGAACCGTCAGATAAGTACATATATCCAGTTGCTGAGTCAGCTAGATAAAACCTAAACCGGAATGGTCTCTCCGTCAAATTGGAAAAAACCAACGAAAATGAAATAGTTGAACAAATCAGAATTCGTGCACGTGGCAACACGAGGGCAGAGTTATCCGGTACATAGCCGGATACAGGTAACGGGGCCCATTACATGAACTCTATAAATAGAGTGATCGGTCGCACCGAATCCAGACATCAAAACTCGATAACAAAAACGTCCAATTTCACATCTCTCGGTTTCATTTTTCTCTAAATTAACAAATCAAACATGTGTGGAATTCTTGCTGTTTTGGGATGCTCTGATGATTCTCAGGCCAAGAGAGTTCGTGTTCTTGAGCTTTCTCGCAGGCAAACACTATTTTCTTTTCTCCATTTTTATTTATCATGCTTTTTTTTAGTAAACCATAGAAGTTTCGAACTTTTGGTTCATAATCTTCTCGTTGATGATATTATATTTAAGACGTAAATCACTTCTCCAAAGTAGATTCGAACTAGTGACCTTGAGTGTTTCTCAAATACCACTATTGAATATACCAAAAGTCATTTGATGGTTTTTTTAGTATGTTTAAAAACATGAAATCGGCAAATCACATTATAGTTAATTACTTTAATGTTAGAATACAATCAAGCATTATGTTATCTTTAGAAATGAATTGGTGGTATATATTATAATATTTATAACCCTTTTTGTTTAACATGACATTGATAGTGATGACTGAGCGAATCCGTGGCCAATTTAGAAATTATTTTACTCGGTCAATATCTACATATTAAGAAATCGTTTTGTATATTAATTTAAAAAATTTATAAACAACATAAAGACGTATATACTGCTAGTATATATATTGATATTATTCTTTTAGTTTTTTTTATTAAAATGATGATTATATAAAATAAAATGAATATAGACAAATAGAGAATTTTCATCTACCCAACATTTATACACTAGTCAGTTTAAAACTGTGATGATTAGCTTTAAAACACTCTAAGAATTTATAATATTATAAAAATAAAATAATACAAGATTTATTACTCATAGGACATATGATAGTGTATATGTTTTTGAGTAAACAGTGTACATGCTTTGGCTATAGAATCACAATATCGTATAAATTTATGTTATTAAATCACAATAATTTTAAAAAAAAAATTTTAACTAGGATTTGTAATCTAGCAGTTTGTATTAGTGCCGTTAGTTTGACATTGCCTTGATTCAAATATAGCTTAACACATATTATTAATACATATTATTTGTTGAAAAAATTATATATTACTTTTAAGTTATATTATAACTTATGTAAATCTAATAGCAGAAAATGATCATATAAGGAATTTTGGTGAATATACCCATCAATTAAGGAGAGAAATCATCTTTATTGGGTTTTTCTAAAATAAAAAAATAAAGAGAAATGTAGAAGAAAGCAGTGAATGGATAAGTAAAAGCCAAATATGTTGGTGACGACAACGTATCATAATGGCAAACAAGTACACGGGGTTCATAGCAAATTTTGTTTTTATTAGTTTATCTTTGGTTACTCTATTTCTCAACATGGATATGCTAATATGACATTTTTGCATAGTTTATGTGAACATCTTTTAAAGTCGATTTTAAAAATGAAATGTTATTAGAGATATATACTGAATTTTAGTTTTAGATGTCAGAAATAGTACAATCTATGATCAGAATCTCAAATCTCATTCCAAAAACTTGGTTGCAGATTGAGGCACAGAGGACCAGACTGGAGTGGAATATATCAACATGGAGATAACTTCTTGGCCCATCAACGACTTGCCATCATCGATCCTACTTCTGGTGATCAACCTCTCTTCAACGAGGATAAAACAATTGCCGTCACGGTACACTCAAGAATAAACTACATAGATTGAGTCATAATAATAACTATTTTGAACCTAAATATATTTAATTATTGTTGAAAGGTGAATGGAGAGATTTATAACCATGAGGAGCTGAGGAGTCGTCTAACTAATCACAAGTTTCGTACCGGTAGTGATTGTGATGTCATTGCTCACATGGTATGTATGCTCATAACTTGGATGATTTCTACCAACCTGATTACAAATTTGTTGATTAATTTTTTTGAGTTTAATAGTATGAGGAGTATGGTGAGGATTTTGTGGACATGTTGGATGGAATTTTCTCATTTGTGTTGTTGGACACAAGAGACAACTCCTTCATGGTGGCTCGCGATGCTATCGGTGTCACTTCCCTCTACATTGGTTGGGGACTAGACGGATCTGTGTGGATATCTTCAGAGATGAAAAGCTTAAATGAAGATTGTGAGCATTTTGAAGTGTTTCCCCCAGGTCACTTGTATTCAAGCAAATCAGGAGGGTTTAAGCAATGGTATAATCCTCCTTGGTTTAATGAAGTTGTTCCTTCTACACCTTATGAGCCTCTTGCAATTAGACGCGCCTTTGAAAATGTATGTAATTTCTAAAAAAATCTTCTCTTCTTTGTAATGTGCATGGTGTGAGAAACTAATATGTCTGGTTTTTGTTCATAGGCTGTAATTAAGCGGCTGATGACTGATGTTCCCTTTGGAGTTTTGCTCTCTGGTGGTCTTGATTCTTCTCTTGTTGCCTCCATTACTGCCCGTCACTTGGCTGGTACCGAGGCTGCCAAACGATGGGGTCCTCAGCTCCATTCCTTTTGTGTTGGTCTTGAGGTGAGATACCCAACAAAGTCCTTCTATCTTTAAAGCATAGTATGTTTGAGATAAAACATGTTTTGAATGATGAAAATTCAAACTAATCATTTTTAATGTTTATTCCTTTAGGGCTCGCCAGATTTAAAAGCGGGAAAAGAGGTTGCTGAATATTTGGGGACAGTGCACCATGAGTTCCACTTCACGGTGCAGGATGGTATTGATGCAATTGAGGATGTAATTTACCATATTGAGACCTATGATGTGACGACGATCAGAGCAAGCATTCCCATGTTTTTAATGTCCCGGAAAATCAAGTCTTTAGGGGTAAAGATGGTTCTCTCTGGTGAAGGTTCCGATGAGATCTTTGGAGGGTATCTTTATTTTCATAAGGCACCTAACAAGCAAGAGTTTCACCAAGAAACCTGTCGCAAGGTATTCAATTTAATAACACAAAGACATTATTAGAAACTCAAAACAGAGCTCTTTAACATTTTTTTTTTTTAACCATATGTTGCAGATCAAGGCCCTTCACAAATATGATTGTTTAAGAGCTAACAAAGCTACCTCTGCCTTTGGTCTAGAAGCCCGTGTTCCTTTTCTTGATAAAGAGTTCATCAACACAGCCATGTCTCTCGACCCTGAATCCAAAATGGTAACTAATAAACTCAAGTCACGAATTCTAGACCTTTCATAGTTTCGATCAAAACTATGTTTGTTGAACAAAATTTCCATATTGTTTCTATAGATCAAGAAAGAAGAAGGGCGGATCGAGAAATGGATTCTAAGGAGAGCCTTTGACGACGAAGAATGTCCCTATCTGCCAAAACACATTCTCTACAGGCAAAAAGAGCAGTTTAGTGATGGCGTTGGCTATAGTTGGATTGATGGTCTCAAGGCACATGCTGCTAAAAATGTATTATACAAGATCTCATAATTTTTTATTAGCTAACCAAAAGATTCAGGTTTAGATCCAATTATTTTTTTGTGTGTTTATAGGTTAATAACAAGATGATGGCGAACGCTGCTTATATCTTCCCTCACAACACTCCCCTCACCAAAGAAGCATACTATTACAGAATGATTTTTGAAAGGCTCTTCCCACAGGTGAAACTTATAAATTCTCCACGATGTTGAGGAATATCTTTTTGTCTTTTTCCAACAAATTCAAAAACTTTTGTGTTGCGTTTACTTGTAGAACTCTGCTAGACTCACTGTACCTGGTGGTGCGACTGTGGCTTGCTCGACGGCCAAGGCTGTGGAGTGGGACGCGAGCTGGTCCAACAATATGGACCCATCCGGACGAGCCGCTATCGGAGTCCACCTCTCGGCCTATGATGGCAACAACGGGGCTTTGCCTTCGCCGACCCTTAAGGTAATTGACGATGTGCCGATGATGATGGCCCAAGGAGTTGTGATTCAGTCCTAAGTTTGAAAAGGAGATGGTGATACTGTGTTTCTTAAAGTTCTCGTAATTAAATATCTTCTCTATGATTTGATATATAAGAAGTGCTTTTCTTTTTGTGTTTTCCTTATGAAGATTTAATTGTATTATTAATCTTCTCCTATGTATTAACAATGTAAATGTCCCTTGTGGGATATCTAATAATATGTATGGATTTTCATTTTACTTAAATGTAAGCTTTATCAAAAATCAATTTGATAAATTTATTTGTCAAAATTATTTGTCTTCAACTTTCGTAATTAGTTCTTCGGACATCCACAAAACATAACCATAATTTTTCTGATTATGCTTAGCTTATATATATATATATATATATATATATATCTTATAATGCTTATCTTATATACTTACAAGATCAGAACGGTATAAAATAAAATTTTTTGAAAAAACCACATTACCGATCTAATTGCTTCTTTATAAAGAGAGTATCTTCATAAATTAATATCTATTTACGTGCATTAAAAATTTAAAATTTAATCTCTTCACCTACTTCTTCACATGCAAACATTTCCTTTTCATGTGAATGAAACATATATCAGATTATTCCCTAGACCTAATCTATCTTACCTAAGCTTTGTAATTGTATAGTTTTAGATTTCTTGTTTCTGGTCTTGTATAGTTTATTTTTTGTATAGTTTTATCTCTTGTTTATCCCTTTTGTTATTGAGTTTCTTACGGAGGTTGAGCTATGATTTGAGAATGAGTTATGGTTCTTGATTCTCAATCACAAACTCTAATCATCTCATAAATCTCATTCCTACTATGTCTATTGCATCATCATCATTTGTTGTTGCTTTGGGTACGAGTGAGCAGATCTCCTCATTGGGAGTTGGATCAGATTAGAGAGATTAGGACATGTGATCAATGGTATATTAGGTTTTGGTTATAATTACTTAGATTTATCTTAGACTTAATGCATGTATTAGACTTGTCCACTATAATATTGATCACAAGCTTTCATGTGGCCCGAAAGGTGTTCGATGAAACGTTTGAACTAGATTTTATCTAACTAATTTTCTCTAACCATAGTCATATGATGCAAGGGTGATTAGTGGAATTACTTAATCAAGGAAGGGGATTAATGCCACGAAAGTGGATTAAAACTTTATTAGTGTCCCATGCTCAGGGATAGTGCATTGTTAGTCCCATATCACCATTATATTAAGGTTCATGATTCCTCCTAAATGATTATGCTAGGTCTCAATCCCAATTATTTAACTTTTTTTTTTCACCCAATGATTTATCTCAATTGTTATTTTCCTTATACAATCTTTGCTATCTTGTTTCTTTATTTTCATTTATGTTTTGAGTTTTTAGATTTAAGATCTTTTCAACCTTTGAGATTGCCCTAGATTAGTTAAGCTTTCCATTATCCTCTTGTGTTAAACCAAGTTCTTCGTGGATTCGATCCTATACTATGCTTCATATTACACATCAGCTGACACGAAGACTAAGAAAAAATTGTTACCCCCTCACCTCTTTACCTTATGCATGGAATAAAAGATGTTAAATCGCTTTGTTGGATCTTTTCAGGTTGTCGTGGAGTGAGAATCAAGGATCCCAATTTTTTAACTTAATCCCCAAGATTTTACTCATTTCTTTTTTTTACATCGAACCATGTGTGCATTCAGGTGCACCATCAACAAGCTTCAAACAAAGAAGGAAAAGGTTGAGGGTGGGTTTTTCTCATAACGTACAAACTTGTACTTGTACTTTCTCCTTTTCATTTTTGGTGACGTCAACATGGGAACCACCATCTTCAACAATTCATTATCCTTATGACCATCATCAAGCGGAAGAGGAACTTGTTCAACCTTAGCATATTAATTCTTGGCTTCATTGTCCTTATATATTCCTCAAATCTTCTCTTGTAATAGTACGTACCACAAGTCTTGGTCGTGGAGGCTCAATCAAGTAAAAGACCTAGAAACATACCAAAGAATCACCCTCTTGTTACGAAAATGGATCTTGCCTAAAGGCATCTCTAGTAAGAGGTTTCTTTATTAATTATACTATATCCAGTTACTGGAAGCACCCATTTGTGTTTTCACATGTATAATCAAATAACCGCAAGCAAAAATAACATTGTTAGTAATTGTGCACAATTAAACAAGATGACGACAACTTCAATGAATTGGTCAATTTTCTCGATACACCAGGAGCAGTTTGTGATTTTATAGAAGTTGTTTTTCATTTTCTATATATCTCATATTTTTCCCCTACTTTAAATCCATATGGGGTAGATTACACATAGTGCTAAAAATCTACTCGTACGTACGAGTATGTTACATAAACTTTGTTAAGATTTGGATTTCGGAACTGTCATAATATAATTTGATGTTGCCAAGATGCATACATTGTCCTTTTCAAAAAAAAAAAAAAAAAAGATGCATACATTGAGAAAGGTAAGAGACTATTGTGGCCCAAATGCAAAAATAGGGATTTTTTTTGGACCACTTTTCTCTTGGAGAATAATGATATTGTCATTGTGTTGTTTAAACCATACAAAGTATATATCGTTCCACCTCTCTAGCAGCTACGATACTTCCATTTTCGTCATAGACAACGCACACCTGATATTGGTGTTATGGATACAAATTTTCTTGTTTTACTCTGATCTGTTCAATCAGAATTTCCCCACAAGTCAAGTGGTGTTAGAGGAATCTATTATGGAAATACCGTAAAAATCAACCTCTACATCTCCTACTTTTTTATCAAGTACTTCAGTTTCTTTTCAACATATGTGATAACATGTTATTTTACCATGTTTAGAGTCTTAATTTATTGCCACAAAGTCTTATTCTGGTATTAAACTTGCATGGTTTTGGCATGTTTTGTAAATAATTCATTTTAGGCTTGCATTTAGTTAGTTTTCATGGTTTTAATCATTTTGCATACGTTCATGCATTCTTAGGTACCTTTTGGAGAAAAGGGGTATTGGAGCATGCTTATGGAGCTTAATGAGACACTTTGGTCATGTGAAATCATCAATGAATCGGATTGGTTTGGTGGTTATCACAATAATAAGGCAGAACTGGTGCTTTGTGAAGATCAGATGTCATACAAATATTGGCATGGGATTGATGTGGATTAAATTGATGTTAATCACTCAATTAACCTTTACTAACTAGTAACCACATGTAGTAGTCATAGCATAGCTAAGGGTCGAACCACAAGGAGCAAATGACTTAACACAATAGGATTGCGAGAAACTATATTAAGCTAAAGCAATAAAAGAGTTGATTATAGCAATTCAAATTAAGCAAAACTAGAAAGCGGTATAAGAAATCGAATAAAAGACTTTGGATCTTGAGAAATGGCTATCATGATCTAAGGAA
>OVAF01003231.1:0-12956 GCA_900406245.1 Odontarrhena argentea
CGATTGCTTACCTTCTTCGAGCTTTGAAGCAGATCGAGACTCGAAGGCCTTCTGTAATGGCGCGTTGAGCTAGGGCAAAACCGATTCCACTAGATCCACCGGTGACGAAGACGTCGCGGAATTTTGATGGGGATTCTGATCGGACGAGGACGTACGATTAGGGATAACGAGAAGCGAGAGTGGGATGGCGAGAATGAGGAAGAGGAGAAAGTATGGAGAAATCATCGCCATGGATCTCTTTCACAAAGCTCGACGATGAAAAAGACGATACGCTAACTTTAAGCAAGGGTAGTTTAGAGTTTTCACTATTAGGGATGGGTATATATGATTAAAATTAGGGAAGGTGGGTAAATGTGATTGTGGGTATGGAAAATTGGGTATATATGAACTTTTCCCATTAAAAAATACACAACATTCATGGCTTATCAATGCCTAAATATGAGTCCTTAATTATTTTTTTTAATATAGAAAACATGAGTCATTAGGTGGCTTAATTAATACACACGACGAAATCATATAATTTTTTAAAAATAATCAACGTGTGTACCAACAAATTTAAAGATTTTTAATTATATTTATGTATTTTTAATAGTATCCAAAATATTAAGACATTAATATCATTTAATATTTTCGAAAAATACTCAATATTTGAGGGTTATCAATACCTAAATATGAGTCTTTAGCGTTTATTTGTTTGTTTTAAAAAAGTTTATATAGAAACTTTGATACCACCTAAATTAATTCAAGAAAAGGTTTTACGTTAAATGTATGCTTACATTTTAAGAAAAGATAGTTTCATTAGCTTCATTTTTTTTTTTTTTTTTGAAAGGTCATTAGCTTCATTTTTGTTTAGTTGACATGTCATTATCTCGATATTTAGAAATGTTTATTTGACTATCTGTTATAATAATGTATCGCTTTCATGCTTTAAATCTCCACAAGAAATAATAAAAATGAAATCACTTAAAATCTCAACTTTGCGTAAACGAAACAAGTACTCGATATCATAATACTTCAAACTTCAAAGTTTGAATCACAGCTGTTTTTTTTTGTGTGTTTAACCACAGCTGTTTATTGGCCTAATCTATTTATTAAACATAAAACCTTTGACCCAATATGGAAAAAAGAAGATTAATTATAAATCTCGGGTTAATTAATAATAATTATTATAGATTCATTCACGCTTTTGTCACTTTTGTTATCAATAAATAAAACATTTTGTGCTTTCTTCTTCTCATTCTTTTCAGATTACAAGTATACGTGGTTCGGCGAATGAAAAGAGTTCCTTTACATTTCAAATGACAAGTGTATATAGATAATTAGGATATTCTCAATTACAGTATGATCCAAAAAATCAACTTATGCTATTATGTATGTTTTAAAAGATTTGAATATTCTTGCTTATTTGTAGTATTTTTATTATTATGTTTTTTCAACTTACATATTATACCAAAAGAGTTGTCGTTTTGTCTATATTAATCTTCACGAACCATATAAAATCGCATTACCGAAAATTTGGATTTCAAATTTCATGGTATATGTGTTAACAAAAATGACCCATTAGCACACACAAAAAAAAAAAAAAAGAACCAAAGGACACAACATTAAGCAAAGTTAGGTTTCTGATATGGTAAGTGAAGTTAGCTATAATAATTAATTAACTTTTACTAACTTAAGGACACAAAATTCAACCACATTAACCACACTATATACTACTAATTAATCAATTACCATATAAATCACAACTAATCTCCACAATCATAATCATCTCTTTACAGCTGTTTTCCTTCCCGAACATTCTAGATATTGAATCAAAAACCCCAATAAATGAGACGTTTCAATATGTAGTAAAATGCAAAAAATTCTGATAAAACACAAATCTTATTAAAAAAAAAAAGTACGGATGGGTTTGGTCAGTGAGTCTTGACCAAAAGGGCCCAAGAACCCGTCCGTACACTTGCCTTCTCTCCTTCTCTCCTTCTCTCCACCCAATTGGGGATTTTCAGATTTTCATCAGATTTTTGCCCTTTTCTTGCGTATACTCTCAAATCAAATCTCCACGTTTATACGCACGCACGAAGCTGTGACAGAAAAGCTAAAGAAAGAATAAATTCTTCTTCTTTTTTTGCAAGTTGCTTAGAGAGAGAGAGAGATTAATAATATCCTTCTTCTTCACTCCCCACATTGCTTCCCTCTTACTCGCCTCAGAATCTCTTTTTTTCTTCTTGAGGTAATTTAGAGACCCTTTAGCGATTATGATTGTAAAGTCTGAGTCTTTACTCTGTTTGATGATTTCGATTTTGAATACCCTTTTAGGTTATGATTTCAATCTTGGTGATGGGTCTTTGAGTAACTGTTTCATTGAATTCAGTGTTGTTGTTTGAATTTTTGGTTTTTTGTGTCTTTCACTTGTTTGTCGTGTGGGGTTAGTACAAGCATGGTTTGTCGGGTTCTCTGTTTATACTAAATAAAGTTTGTTTTCTTTTTTTTTCTTTTCTGGAAATTGGAATTCTGTGTGATTGGTTAAGTGAAAGCTTTGATTTTGTGAAACTTCTAGCTTCTTTTGGTTGAATGATGAAATTGAACAGCTTGTTTTGTGTTACTGTTCTCTAAGAAAGCTTTTGAATTTGTTTAGGAAAAGCTTTGAATCATGTCAAGACCTGCTCAGCTTCCTCCTCGTTGTCCAATTCCGAAGAAGCTCTCGTTGAATCCGGTTGGAGATTCGTATTACTCTTCGTCTTCACCTATTGAGTCTTACATTGGTCAATACAAGCCTTCCACTAAAGATTCCACTCTTGAGGATCAACCAGCTTGGCTTGAGGAGTTGTTGTCTGAGAAAACGGATGGGATGGTTACTGGAGGAGGTGGTCCTCTGCGTCGCTCAGCTAGTGACTCAGTTGTGCTTTTGGGAGATATTTCAGCGAATTTTGCTGGTTTTAATCAGAGTGAGGATGAAGAAAGTTTGAGTTCTGAAACTTGTGGGGAGTTGGAGTCAGCTTGTGTATATGGTCCAAGCTCACCGAGGGCAAAGAACAACTCGACCTTCTCTAACAACCCTATTGCTTGTGGGGAGTTGGAATCAGCTTGTGTGTATGGTCCTAGTTCGCCGAGAACAAGGAACAGCTCCAGTTTCTCTAACATCCCTATTGCTTCGGCCTTTTCGGATTATGGTTCTCAGAAACCTCCTCAGAACTTTGATGATACTGTAAAAGGGATCAATTATTTGCCAGTGGCAGAAAATGCGTGCGGCTCAATGGGCTTACCAAATGCAAAAAGGTGAGAGAGAACATTAACCATCATTACTTTATAGCAGAGAAAACTTACAAACTTTAGCCCCTTACGGGTATCCCTTATCAGCTAATGTTACTAATGATACATATGGGTGAGCTTTAGCTTTAGAACCCTCTGCATCTAGACCTATATCAAAAGATTCATACATAACAGATGTTAATTTGGTTCCCAGTTTGTAGGTTAATAGAATGATGGGAACAAGAAGTTCTGTATCTCTGGTTTACCCTTGGATTTGTAATTAAAGACGGTTTTGTTTGGCTGCATTGGCATATATGTAGATGATATATGTGTTTCCTTAAACGTTCTCTTACATTATCTTGTTGTGTCATATGTTGATTCTCTATCTTTACTTTGCCAGGAATCCGGGACAGCGCTCGAGAGTTCGTAAGCTCCAGTACATTGCTGAACTTGAGAGGAGGGTGTCCATGTTACAGGTAGAGTTTCTAATCAAGTTTGTGTTTTCTAAAACCTAATCAATCTGGTCTCTCCTGTATTAGCTGTTTGTCTGTGGATCATGCAATTACATGTACAAAGTAAACTGCTTATGAATTTCTGTGGTTGGATGATTGAGTTATCATTGTTACATCCCAGTTAGATGCAAAGCCATGTAACATGATACGAACAACTATTACATTGTTTGATAAAAATCTGGTAGTAACTAATAGCTATCTCGTTTTGCAGACTGTAGAAGCGGATTTATCAGTGAGAGTGGCTTCACTTCTTCAGAAACGTGCGACTCTTTCCCTGGAGAATGGCCAGTTGAAGCAGCAGATGGCTATACTAAAGCAGGAAAAACTCATAAGAGAAGGTAAACAAAGCTTGACATACCAAACATTTGTCCGACTCACAGCTTGAGATCAGTCCACTGATTCTCAGACGCCAAATATTGTCTGTAGGTGAATATCAGATACTGAAGAGGGAAGCTCAGAAATTGAAATCTGGATTGGGAAACATAGGGAGCAATAACAACAACAATAACAGGTTAGTCAGGTCATTTTCTGCTGGTTCAAGTATACCTCCAAGGGCAGCTTCGACACACCTGGACTGGAAGTTGCTGGATCTGACCAAACTTAATCTCAACTAAAGACAAATCCCCACAAGTAAAATAAGTAGCTTATCAACTTCAGGGGCTGTAACAGTTGTATGTTTGAGAAGAGGACAAATATTCTCTCCATTTTTATAAATATGATTGTAGGCTTCTTAATGTTCCATCTTCCGTGTCGAAAGTATGGAATGTAGTCTTTTTAACTAAGTGTTCTAATGATGGGAACCTTGTGGAGACTTATTAACTGTTTAAGTGTCTTCTTCGGCTAATCATATTCTAAGCTCATTGTGTTGGCTTTGATTTGAGAAATCTCCATTTCTCTACTTTTGTACTATAAGTTCTCTGATTTTGAGATGGTGAGATTTCACTATAAAATTCCAATGGAGAACCAAATCGAAGAACAAAGGTTATTATGTAAATGTTATGCACATAATGTATTACATGGTGAGGGGTTCAAAAGCATAGTAGCTTAAACAAGATAAGTCGCCACATATGAATTGTTATGCACACAAAGAGGTGTGAAACATAATTTAGCCCCGAAGTGATGCACGTGGTACCGCTGGTAATCCCCATTCATCCTCAGCCTGTTCATCATCACAAAATAATAAGATACATGATAGAGTATCATTCGGTTGGAGTAAGAAACTATGCAAAAAAAGAGAACATTATTAACCATGAACTAATAAAGCACTAGGTGGCCAGCAAAAACTAGACCAGCCTCTAATAGTCTCTACAACTAAGCTAAGAGTATGATGACCAATGATTTATCACCCGAGTTCCTAAATTTAGCTTAAAGTACCTCAACGAAGGGCATGTACTCAGTATGTTATATCATAGGAATATTACAAAGAAAACGGGTAGAGGAAAATTACCTGAGCTCGTCCGGGTGGAGCTCCTGTATGTCCCATTGGTGCTGCAGGCAAATTCAATTCGTCTTCAAGATCAGGTTCCTTATCAGGTTGGAGATAGGAAGGCACTCCATCTGCTTCAGTCTCGTTTCCCATGTCAGCTTCAAGAGCATCAAGCTCTGTGTACAGAAACCCACCAAGAAGTATGAGAGGAAACACATGGCAATACAATCTACCAACCCAAGCAGACAGAGATTAGTCCAAAATACGCAGAAAGAACTTACCACCCATGAGGTCATCTTCGTCAATATCATCTGGAATATTGTAGCTCCGACCCAATGTATCTTGAATTTCAGAACTCACATCCATCAAGTCCATCATCTCATCTTGCAAATTCTGCGTTACACAGTATACAATTCACAATTAAAATAGTAGGAAGCAAATACATCCAATAAGAGTCGTAAGAAAACTTGACATACATCTATATCTTGAATCTTCACCGTTTTCATCATTCCCTTCAACTCCTTATTGGCAGATTTCAAAGCTGTCATCTGCAAATAACCAAAGTTTCAAGTCTTCATGTACATCAAGCATCATCAGTAAGGAAAGAATCGATACGTACAGTTTGTTGCGCGTCTTTAAGTCCTTCGGCAGCAAAAGAAACTTGATCAAGGTTAAACGTCTGATTGTAAAGCATATCACGTTGTCCTTCATACCTAAACCCAAAAAACCGATAACATGATCACTTAAATGCACTTCACAACACACAAGATACAAATGATGATACACACAAACTTTATGTCAAATACATTCTTACATTTTCTTTTGCTTGAGAACTCGCATAGCTCGAGCTTTGATAGCTTCTTGAGCAGGACCAGGTCTTGTTCTTTTAATCTGTTCTTTGTATTTGCAAAGCTCAACATCAAGCCTCTTCACTTTATCTTCCACTGATTCTCCTCTTTTATTGATCTGACAACATCAAAATCACTTGAGATTAAGCTCTTTCAAATCCAAATCTGAACTAAGAGAGCTAAATCGATCCCTATGCTACCAAATCTCTAATTCTCTGACTAATTCGAGACGAAATTGCAGATTGAAATTAAGGAAATCAATGAAACGAAAAACGAATCGAAAAGTGAAACGAACCCGATCAGAGGCATCTTGAATTGAGGGTGGAGGCTCTTTGTTGTTCTTCGCACCGAAAATTCTCTTCATCTTCTTCTTCTTAAAACACGAAACTTCAGGACACAACCAGAGTTCTCTCCAAGACAAGGCAGAACACGCGACAAAACTGGGGAAGTTCTATTTATCGATTTTCCTTTAAAATTTAATATTTTAAAAAAATGAAAAATTATATTCAATGTTTAATATATAATTCACCTTTGAATTTTTTTTTTTTTGTGTGTGTGTGTGTGTCAACCCAATTCACCATTGATTAGTTAAGTAAAGTACAACTTCATAAAATTATCAATATTGGATATTTTTTTATTAAAAAAAAACATTGGAATTTTAAAAATTAATTTTTATAACCCATAAAAATAATAGCTAACGGTTAAGTGTTAATTATTCCAACAATCTCCTACCAATAATCTCCTTTTTATGAAATGTTTCAATTGCTTTTCTTTAACAATATTCAGTTGACAAGAAAGAAATAAAATTGCAAACATATGGATAATTGGAATTCTGAAACTCTTTCATTTATATCATCCCACATTATATATTAAAAATTCAGATTTTATTTTAAGGGTATATTCAGTCATGAATTTAGAATGATTTCGTTGATTTGACAAATCATATGTTATTTAATCATGTAATTTGAAATTTGTTTTAAAAACAATATTATTGGACTAGTGATTTGAACAAATATCATCAGATTTAGTTTTATTAGAAAAATTATTCAATTTTCGCCACAATGTTTCATTGATCACGATTTTTTTTTTTGAATTATAGAAGTTAAACATAGATGTTAGATTGTCTACGCTATCCACACAACTGATTATGTGGGATTTTCCTATTTCAGTGAAAGCGGTCTCCTTCACATGTCTTCGCGATCATGAATCACACACATAATCAATTATGCAGAGAGTGTGGACAATCTTAGCTCTACGTAAAAGCCAGATTGTCCACACTCTCTGCATAACTAATTATGTGGGATTCTCTTACATCGATGAGAGCGGCTTCCTTCACCGGTTTGAATTTTTTTGTTTTGTAAGAGTTTTGTTTGTAACGTTATGTAAATGATATGTTTATTGTCTCATGTACTCATTCATATATATAAAGTCACAATGTATGTCATTCTGATTTTTGTCGTTTTTTATTCTCTAGGAAAAAAAATATCTTTGGAAATTTAGTCAATAAATATTTATTTGTTTCTAAGCAAGAAAATTGTGGTTTTAACCTAAAATTAAAAGGGAAAAAAACAAATAATAGTTTTAATAATTAATGTTAGGAAATGTTTGATGCCATATATGCATTTAACAATTCCGAAAGAAAAATGTGGCGATCGTGGAGACTGTTATTAAGAAATATACATGGGTCTTCCAAATACTCCAATAAGAGTATACATAATACTCCAAACTCCTTCCCGAGCCCTTACTAAGGATGCGAGTGTCTGATTATAAAATTAGGGGAGGTAAAGCTTGATAAAACTACAAAACCGACTGAGAAGTTCCTCTTTATATCTCAAATCACCTTGTATCAAATGGAGCTAAAGCGAAATTGAAACTAAATAAATACCAATAACTTTTTTTTTTTTTTTTTTTTTTTTTTCAAAAANAACTTTAATAAATTAATAGTTACTGATATTTAGTAAAATGTCTGGAAAATATCCTCAGTTACATTATTGTAGGAGAGGAAGAAAAAGTTTCACTTTCTCTTTGACACTCCAAGGAAGACATTATAAACATCAGTACATCACTTAGCCAGTAAAAAAGTGAAAAAAAAAAAAGAAAGAAGAGGGTTATTGAGTTATAGTCTTATAGACACCAAAAATTCACACAAACGAAGACTCTTTTTTACTCTCTATACACTTTTGTCTCAAACTTCAACCTCC
Source organism: Odontarrhena argentea (assembly GCA_900406245.1). Lineage (NCBI taxonomy): Eukaryota > Viridiplantae > Streptophyta > Magnoliopsida > Brassicales > Brassicaceae > Odontarrhena > Odontarrhena argentea. The sequence continues at coordinate 8,237 of OVAF01003231.1, forward strand.
AAAAGCTCAGCCATTTCCCAACCAAACCCACCACTATTGCTGAATGGACTCGCCAGTGACCAATCCACATTCACTTCAGACACATTTCCTTCACTTGCTGAGGATTCAACCAGATTGTCTTGGCGGTTCTGGTGAGAGTGAGAGTGTCTGGTGTAGTGTAGCTCGATTTGAAGACGGTGATGCAAAGACGAAACCAATCCTTTCTTCATATCAGCTTTCACCTGTTGTATTGGAATCGCAGCGAGGAAGCTCTTTATATACTCTCTACATGACTCTTTACCTCTACACACTACTACTTCCTCTTGTGGTTGTTCATTTGATTCTGTTGGCTTCTCGGGTTGCTCCGACTTGTTCTTACCACTGGGATTCTGCTTCTCTATGTCGGCATTGCTGTCCTTGACAGGTTGCAATCTTTGAATCTCTGCATCTTTGTCGAATTTCAAGACGTACGCTTGGTTGCAACCCTCGTAAAGCCTCTCTCCAAGTGTGTCAATGATGTAATAAGCATCATGGTCCACAAGGAGGACGAAGAAATGATCATTCCAGCTCACAATGTAGATCACTGGATTACGACCTGACTCTTCTGGTTCGTGTTTCATGATCTCTTCCCATATACTATCAAAGGACATCACATCTTTGAGAAAATCAAGACTTGCGTCTTCTTCTTCCTCTGATTTCTCTGGATGGAAAAACCCGATGAATGATTTCTCGGGAATTACACAGATGGGTCTGATCTCCGCCTGGAGAACCGTCTCTAGATCGAAGTGTTTGTCTGGAAACCGTTCCCGGTATTCATCGTTTTCGCACATATTTCTCCACTCTGACGAACCTTCTCTGATAAGACTGTCAAACTCTGACCTTGTTGGGATTATGTCTCTGTTAGATCCTAACCAGTGTGCCATCACTGCGACTAAAACTGTGCAGGCGCTCTCTCCAGCAGCTCTCTCACTTCTTTGATCGATTGAAGCGAGAAACATTTGAGCAGTGAGTTTCATCAGCCCGTCACGGCTTGCTATTTCTTTGGTTTCCCAGCTTCCAACAACAAAGTCATCGTCTCCAAACTCGGATACTTGTTTAATGATTGAATCATCAGACCTATACCACTGCAAGAGAATCACCCAAACGTTAAACAAAACAATGTTCATGAAACAGAAAAGGCAAGAACTATAAAAAGAATGTAGTCAATGTACATACATCTGAGGTAGACTCATCCGATGAACTTAGTTGTCTACGGTCAAAATCGATATCATCACCTCCATCTTCAAGACAATCCTTTTTAAGAAGAGGTTCACCTTTCTGTTTAGGAGATCTAAAACTGAGCTTTCTCTTCTTCCAAGATAACATTCTCTTCTTTGCCAGTTGTCCATTCGCCTGCTCTGAGCTCACAGCATCATTCGAAACCTCGACACAGCAATGCCCAGTCTCTGCTAACGACCTGCGGTGGCTATAATATATCAAGTCCTCATCTTCGGGATTTGGATCAGCATGGAAAGATCCTCTAGCCCAATTTGCAGATCGAAGTGTTTTGTAATTAACCGGATCAACCGTAATGTCTTTACCCTCTTCTGATTCATCAGCAGCATCAATTTCATCAAGGGAATCTGTATCGAAAGGATAAGAAGACTCCGAATCAAGATTCCTCTCCGGACTTTTGCTATCACTCCCACTCCCACTCCCACTTCCACTGCTTATATCTCTCTTACTACTCTCCTTCTGCGAAGCCTGACGGCTTGACATACAATGGTTGAACGATTTCATCTTCCTAAGGCCAACTTTCACAACAGACTCGGCTTTCTCGGCCTCTGCGGAGAGCGGAGACCACAGTACAGGAAGAGCAGATCGTTGTCTCTCAGGTAACGATTCTTTAAGTGAAAACTGAAGAGATATCTGCAACATATGCTAAAACATTCGATTAGACAAATGAAATTCAGAGAGAACAATCTAATAAGGGAATCATAAACGCACATGAAGACACGAACTCCGTGTAGATGATGATGAGCCAGAGATCTTAAGAGGTACTTTGAGATGAACATCATCTTCTTTCATCAATGAAAAGTACTCAGCTATGTTCAATGACGCCTTCCCAAAGCTACGAACTTTCTCCTTTGATCCCTGATTCAATCCCTACACAACACACCACATACAAAATCCCCAATTTTTACACAAAGACACAATATTTAAACATCAAAGTCAACGAAATTGAGATAAGATAGAGAGAGACTAACATTGAAGACGGTGAAAGAAACAAGCCAAGGAAGAAAAGCTCCTTCTTTATAAACAGAGAATTCACAAACTCTCTTAAACTCTTCATTCCACTCGACAACACCATCTCCACGAAACCCACCTTCCTCAGTGAGACACCTCGAAACAGAGCGTTTCAAAGTCACAGTCTTTGGCCCTTTCCATTTCATCTCCACCACGGGTCTCTTCCTAATTCTCTGATCGTTTCTATTCTCACCATCGGAACCACAACAGAAACCTTCCATCTTGTGGAGAACAACGACGACGTCGAATTTGACGGCGAACAGAGGAGGCCACGGTGGCCAACGCATGATCTGTTTCATTTTCACCACCATACCGATCGGAGAGAATTGAGATTAAAGGGTTATGGAGAGAATCGGATTCTATGTGATTCTGATATGAAAAATTTGAAATTTCTGAGAGAGAGAGGAGAATGGAGAAAGAGTATAGAGAAGGAATCTATCTCTCTGGTTTGGTTGTTTCAGAGTCAACCCTTATAGAGAGAGACGGCAAATATTAAAATGGAATTTTTTATTAGATTAGATTATTAGATTCATATATAATACTTGATCAATAGTTTGACAAAATAATAAGTGTAATATAAAAAGATTTTATGATGATATAGTTGAGAATTTTTGGGAGCAGGTTAAGAAACAGAGGATGTAGAATATGTCCTTGATTTTATTTTATCTTTTTCTTGATTCATACATTCATAATTTTTTTTTTTTTTTGGGCAACTGATTCATACATTCATAATTATCAGTGGCATATTAAGTTTTTATTTTTTATTTTTTTGCATATAAGTTAAATAAAACTGTTTTTGATAGTAAAAGTAGATTCCTTTGGTTAAATTAAATGTGTATATAAAATTATGTAACAGCTGGATATATATTTGAGTTAAACGTGTACATAAACTATGTAATAGCTGTGAGTTAAATAAAAAACTATGTAAAATAGCTAGATATTGCATATCAGTTATTTCTATATACTTATTGTTCAAAAATTAATTTATCATTTATCATTAAATATAAAAATTTCAATTAACAGTAAATCAGAACTTGGTAATCCAAAATTATAAATATTCAAAAAATATAAAAACTACTTAATTTTATATTAAAAAGGGGATTTGGACCAAAAAAAATATCTAACTTATCATTTTCTCGTCAAAAAAATCATGAACTTCAAAGTGAATGTTTATGTATATCATTAAAAAAATTTGGGAGTAGATGAAGAAACAGAGAATATAGCATAAGTCTTTGACTGTATCCACAATCGAAGTGTAATAAGTCGTCTTATTAATTCATAAATTAAAAAATTTCAGTGGTATATAAATTTATATTTTCATTGCGAATATTACTTAAATTGTTGAAAAAATACAATAAATTATACCGCTAGTAAAACGTTTATATATAATAAAAATAGACTCCTTTGGTTAAATGTGTATGTAAACTATGTAATAGCCAGATATGTAACTATGTAATAGGTGAATATATATGACAGATCAATTCCTTCTATATATATTTATTTTTCAAAAGTTAAAATATCATTTATCAGTAAATTACAAAAAGTTTGATTAATATTCTATAAATATTAACAAAAAAATAAAATGCATTTAGTTTCATATTAAAAATTGAAGAATATCACGTAATTTGAGACGAAATTTTTTTCTATAACATCATTTTAAAATGATGTATACCACTAATTTATAAGATATGAGAAACAAAAATGTTTCATTGAGATATAACACATAACCATGATGAATAATTATATATTGTCAATATTTTCTAAAAAGTATTTATTGTCTTACATCATTACATGATATAAATAATTTGTAAATAAATCGATAACTATTATAAATTTGTAAAGTAAATGTACCCGTCATTTTTTTATAGTTATCTGGAGCCACTACAAACTGTTTTAGAATTCTCTCCATTCAAATTATAAAGCTTTTGGTTAATGATCAGTGATGTTTGTTAATCTATCGGCATACATTGACTAAATTTTCTATCAATTGTTCTTCTTTAAATTGTAGCCACTCACAGGATGCATGTCTAGTAATCTACACCATTATTATTATACCCTAGAACCTCTTTAAATTTTGATCACAAATTCACAACTCACAAGTAATGACTTGAACAGTATGCATCTAGCACCATTTATTTATACTAATAATTTCGACCCATCTATTCTGTCATATGAATATAATTCTGTTGTAATCATTGTTTTTTTTGTTAACCGCTATGTCTAGACCAAAGCCCAACTAATTTTCTTAGAACTGTACAACTAACTAGTCCGATTTGGAATTTTCTAATGAGACTTAAAATAAGGATTTCAAATTCCTCTTATTATCTTGTTAAACAGTAACAACTTAGTTTCCAGTAAAAATTAAATTTACAATTAACAAGTCCATACGTCGTATCCCTTCACTACAAAAAAATGTTAGATTTGTATCATCTATTTTTAATGTTTAGATCACTTA
>OVAF01003232.1:0-12955 GCA_900406245.1 Odontarrhena argentea
TCCTTCCCAGTTGGCTCCGAGTTTACCAGCGCGCCATTCCTTAGTGTTTTCAAAGACCTTCCTGAGAACGAGGTCGCCTTCGGCGAAGTTGCGGCCGTGGACCTTCCTGTTATGGTACTGGGTGGCTAGGTTTTGATAATTCTGGATGCGCAGAAGCGATTGGTCGCGATGCTCTTCAATTTCGTCCAAATTCTCCAAGATCATATTACTGTTTAGTTCTGGGTCGTGCGGGACCTAGGTGCGGCGGAGGCCGGGGATGCCGACCTCGGCAGGGGCCATCCCTTCCATGCCGTGTGCGAGGAAAAACGGAGTTTGGCCAGTCCCCCGGCGGGGGGTGGTGCGAAGGGACCACAACACGCCGTCGAGTTCGTCAGCCCACAATCCTTTCTTGCGTTCGAGGCGCTTTTTGAGGCCGTCGACTATAGCTTTGTTGGTTGCTTCGGCCTGGCCATTTCCTTGTGGGTATCGTGGGGTAGACTTACTCAGACAGATCTTCCAGCGGGCGCAGAAACCTTCAACGTGGACGATATGAATTGGGAGCCTTTGTCCGTTACTATTTCGTAGGGTAGTCCGTGGCGGCAGATAACGAATCTCCAGACGAAACTCTGAACGTGCGTTGCTTCGATTTCGGCGTAGGCGTTTGCTTCAACCCATTTCGTGAAATAATCGGTCAGGACGAGTACGAAGCGTTTCTGGCGCGTTATGGGAAAAGGGCCAATGATGTCCATGGCCCAACGCATGAAGGGGTAAGGAACGATCGCTGTGCGCAGTAGTTCGGCGGGTACGTGGATGATGTGTCCATGGCGTTTGCACTGTTCGCACTCTTGGGCGTATTTTTCGCAGTCCGAAATGAGGGTCGGCCAGTAGAAACCTTGACGACAAACCTGAAGAGCTAGGGTGCGGCCGCCGGCGTGATTTCCCCCTGCGCCTTCGTGAGTTTCTTTGAGGATAGATCGAGCCTCGCTGTGGTTTACACACCGAAGGAGGGCCTTGGAAGCTGTCCAGCGGTAGAGCCTTCCTCGTAGCCGGGTGTAGCGGGCGGCTTTCGTGCCTGCCAAGGGTTGGTGTCCACGTTTGCACACTCGTCCGTCAATGGGTCTCCGTGGGGGGCCTCGGTGACTTGAATTGTAAGTACCCCCGCGGAAACTCCTATGCTTGGTTCCGCGATGCTTTCGACAGGGATGATCCTTTTAGGACCGGGGTCGGAAGTTGATGCGAGGGCGGCGTGTGCGTCGGCCGAAGAGTTGTCGCTTCGCAGTATTTTGGTGAGTTCAAAAGTAGCGAATGACTTAGCCAGTGCGTTGACGAGCTTCAGATAGGCTTCCATGCGTTCGTTCCTGACATCATAGGTACCGCTGTACTGGTTCGCGACGAGTTGAGAGTCGCAGAAGGCGTGGATGTGCTCTACTCCAATTCCGCGGGCGAGGCGCAATCCAACGATAAGTGCCTCGTACTCAGATTCGTTGTTGGAGGCCGAGAAGGCGAGGCGGAAAGATTGTTCGAGGACCTCCCCTGTTGGCGACTCCAGGCGTACGCCGATACCGGAGCCGCGCTGGGATGACGACCCGTCGACGTACAGGTTCCAGGTGTGGACGTGCGTACCCTCGTCCGAAAGCGGCCATGGGGGAAGTTCGATGAGGAAATCGGCTAGGACCTGGGACTTGGCGCTGGTCCTGTTCCTGAATTCGATATCGAACTCGCTGAGCTCGACCGCCCATTTTGCGAGTCACCCCGACTGAGCCGGGCTGTGCAGGATCGTCCGCAGGGGTTGGTCAGTGAGAACCACTATCGAGTGACATTGGAAGTAGGGGCGGAGTTTTCGAGCTGCAAAAGCCATTTTCTCCAGGACTGGATACCTCTCTTCGGCTCCGTCGAGAGCTTTACTTGTGTAGAAGATCGGTTTTTGTTCGCCTCGGTCTTCACGTACTAGCACAGCGCTAACTGCGGCCGAAGTCACTGCGATGTAGAGAAAAAGGGGCTCGCAGTATTCTGGCTGACTAACACTGGGGTGCTGACAAGGTACGTCTTGAGTTCGGCAAAGGCGTCTTCGCCCTTATCGTCCCAGACGAAGCGTTTGTTGCTCCGGAGCAGCTGGTAGAAAGGGAGGCATCGGTCAGACGAACGAGCGATGAATCTATTGAGTGCGGCTATTCGACCAGTTAGCCTTTGTACTTCGCGCGTGTTTCTTGGGGACGGCATCTCCAAAACCGCATCGATCTTCTTCCTGTTTGCTTCGATACCCCGACGAGTGACGATGTAGCCAAGGAACTCTCCAGAGGTGACAGCGAAATTGCATTTGTCGGGATTGAGCTTCATGTCGAACTGGTTGAGCGTTTGGAAACACGTGCGGAGGTGCGCTATATGATCTTCAGCCTTCAGGGATTTGACGAGCATGTCGTCAATGTAGACTTCCATCGTATTCCCGATTTGCTCGGCGAACATCTTGTTGACAAGGCGTTGGTACGTGGCACCGGCGTTTTTCAGGCCGAAAGGCATAACTTTGTAGCAGTACGTCCCTTGGTTGGTGATGAAGGCTGTCTTTTCGCGGTCGTCAGGATGCATGAAAATTTGGTTGTACCCGGAGAAGGCGTCCATGAAGGACAGAAGTTCGTTGCCTGACGTGGCCTCGACGAGGCGATCTATGCTTGGGAGCGGGAAGCTATCTTTGGGGCAGGCGCGGTTGAGGTCTGTGAAGTCGACGCAAACCCTCCATTTTCCGTTCTTTTTCTTGACAACTACAGGGTTAGCGAGCCACTCGGGGTACTGCACTTTTGTAATCGAGCCTGCCGCGGACAATCTTCGTACTTCCTCCTCCACCGCTCGGGCGCGGTCGTTTCCCAGCTTTAGCCTCTTCTGCTTCACCGGTTTGAAAGTTGGATCGACGTTAAGTTCGTGACATGCGACCTGGGGGTTGATGCCGATCATATCCTCAGCTGACCACGCGAACGTCGAGACGTTTTGGCGAAGGAAATCTAAGAGCTGTCCCCTGATGTCTGGGTCGAGGTTGGCCCCGATTCCTACGCACCGTTCCGGGTTGGTAGGGTCAATGCATTCTTTGATTACAAGTTCTCGGTTTGGCTCCCCGCGTGAGTCTGGATCGTGAGGCTCTACAGGCGGACCGATGAAGTTTATCGGCTTAGTGGTGCGGTTTTTATGGGCGGTTAGGAAACATGTCCTCGCTATTCTCTGGCTTTCGTAGATGGTATAAACCCCTGTTGGCGTTGGGAATTTTATACACTGATGGTACGTTGACGGTACGGCCTTCATTGAGTATATTCAGGGGGTCTCCATGATCACGTTGTAGGCGGCAGGTCGATCGACGATGACGAATTTCGCTATTCTGGACATTCGGCGCCCGACGTACACTGGGAGTTTGATCGTACCGATGGAGTTCACGACCTCTCCGCCGAAGCCGGTAAGCGGTTGGATAGTGGATTTTATCTCATAGCCGTCTAACGCCATGCGCTCCAGCGTTTCCTTGAAGATCAGGTCGACCGAACTCCCGGTATCGATCATGACACGCGAGACCTCGCAGTCACCGATAAGGAGGTCGATTACGAGGGGGTCGTTGTGCGACGTGTCGAGCCCGTCCGTCTCCTCTTCACTGAAGCTGATTGTCTTGTCTTCTGATTCGCTTTCGCGTTCAGAACTGTCTCTAGATCGAGGGGGCACTCTTAGTTCGTATTCTTTTATGGACCGAATGGAGTTACTCTGCAGCGGAAGACCTCCCATTATCATATTTATCCGTCGGCGCGGCGCCGGTGGATCCTTCACCCTTTGTTCGTCCTTTCGGTCTCGCTTTTGCGGTTCGGGGCTGCGCTGATCTCGTCGTTCGTACTCGGTCCGTCGGTCCGCACCCCTACGCGGTCTTCTGTTTTGGCGTTCGGCCTGTTTGTCGGGTCGTCTTGATTGATAGTCCTGGCGGTTGTCTGGGCCTCGAACTTCTCCCTTCTGGAATTGGGCGAGCAGGTACTCTTTAAGGTGCCGGCATTCCGAGGTCGAGTGTCCGTGCCGCTTGTGGAAATCGCAGTAGGGACGTCCGTCCTGTTCCGTATCGTACTCAGAGCCTCGTCTGACGTACGAATTTTTCCGCGTTGAGACATTGTCGCTGGCCGAGCTTTCGTCGATGACTTGGACCGCATTTTGCCTTCGCTCTGGCTTTCGGTAGTCCTTGTCATAGTGTTGACGCGGTTCCTTGTATACTTCCTTGGATTTTCCTGGCGGGGGTGCGGACTTTGCTCGGGCACTTTTCTGACTTAACGCTTCCTCCTCATCTTCGACGTCTGCGAACGAGGTCCCCTTATGCAGGGCGTCCTCCAGTGTTTGGGGACGGTTCAGGATGAGGTCCGCGCGAAAGGCGGATTTCTTTAACCCGTGACGGAGAACTTGAATTGCGGCTTGGTCCGATACGGTGACCTTGGAGACGATGTTCTTGAAGCGGTCGAGGTAGGATCGGAGTGGCTCGTCCTCAGCTTGAGATATGTTCCAGAGATCGGCATCTGAGGCTCCCTGTTTGATGTAGATCGAGTAATGACGCACGAAGGCCGTCGAGAGGTCCTGGTAACTGTCGATCGAGTGGGTCTCCAGTCGCGAGAACCAGGTGAGGGCGTCATCGGTGAGCGTTTCCACAAATAGTTGGCACTTTCCTGCATCCTCCTCTTCCGGAAGGAAATGGGCTCGGCCCATAGCTATGCTAAAGGCGGTTACGTGCTGGCTGGGGTCGGCCCCTCCTGCGTACGTCGGGAGTCTGATCTTATCGTTGTGGCGCACCGGGGTGCGGGGCTGTTTTGAGCTTCGCGGAGCACACAGTCTATCTCGGGCGCCGAACTGATGGCTTGGTGCATTTTCGAGTTCATCGAGTCTATGGTCGCTTTCAGGGCTTCCAACTCCTGAAGATGCGCCTCGGCGGGGTTCGGGAGCGGCATGTGGCGCCCTTGGTGGATGTTCGGCATCCTGTGTAGTTCTCCGTGTAGACCCGGGTTCGGTTGATGGCCGTGCGCTCGCATGCCGTCCTGGAGTTCTGTTATGCGATTGTGGCATGCCTGATTCGCCTGATTTAGGGCAGCAAATTGCGCGTTGGTCCCCCGGTTGATGTCGTCGAGTCGGCGCATCAGGATGTTCATCAGGCCGGCCATTTCTGCATTCGCGGGTCGGCCATTTTGTTCGTTCTGTTGCGCTTGCTCGGTAGCGGTTTCAGATGTAGGTGAATCGGTTGCGCGGGGGGTCTCACCGTTCGGTGCGGCAGGCGCTGTATTCGGTTGATGCGTGTGTTGTGCCCCTGAGCCTTCGGCTTGTTCGGCGGGTTGTGCCTGCGTGTCCGCACCGAGCGAGGTCCCCGCTTGGTCCGTCCGGTTCAGAAGGTCTACCATAGACGCGGTGCGGCGGGCCGTCGCAGGCGGTCGTCTTGTTTGTAGCAGGGGACGCTGGTCCGCGTCCGAAATCTCCTCGGTCATCGCCGATGTACTCGTGCGTTTAGAGAACTTGTAGCCCCACGGTGGGCGCCAAATTGATGTAGTGAGTTGTGGGTCAGAGTATTTAGTATGATTTATTGGAACAAAGGGGTTGAAGTCTCGTTTAATGAGTACGTTTGGGCGAGGACAATTATAGGGGGCTTACACGATACACTTAAGCTGTTGAATATTCAAGTGTTTTGTGTAGCTAGGTCTCAGATTCACTATTACATGATTTGACAATTCAGCTCCTTCTACTATTTATAGGGTGCTATCTAGGGTTCCTGTAGAACTTGTGGGCTTGGGAGGATGATTCATCAGCTGAGGAAACTGCTGAGGGCCTGATTTGAGTTAAGGGTTTGGATTTGATGGAATGGGCCTAATTGGTGTGCTAGGCCCATCTCCACCATTATTCTCAAAATAATTTTCTTATGCTCAAATGCCATTAGTTGAAGTTATATGTTTCTTTACAAATTACGAAAAAAATTGGAGCACCAAATAAGGATAAAATTAAGAAATACTGGTTTGGTACGATTAATTTTTTCTGATTTTAAGATTTTTTTTATAAAAAATACCCTTGAATACCACTCTTTGCAAAAAAAGTTCCTAAAATACCATTTTTTCTAAAAATAAATTTTCATATTTAAATTTTTAAAATATCAAAAATACAAAAAATGATTTTAAGGATTCATACTTTATGTTTTTTAGGTTTGAGTTAACTAATCTATATTTAGGATTTAGTTTTGAAGGGTTAAAGTGGATTAAAGTGGTATTTAATGAATTTTTTGAGAAAATGGTGGTATTTTTTTGATTCTCCCATTTTTTTATTTTGTGGACCGAAGTATCATGGTATGTCCGTAATAAAGAATTTTTTCATTGGATAAAATTAATACAATATATAAATAAAAAAATGTGAAATAAATTTGACTTCGTTAAAAATTGTTTATAGTAAGCAGTTCTAAATTCTTGAAGCCGAGTCACAATGAAGCATGTCCGGGTCGTCCCTGGTTCCAATAAAACTAGACAAAGGCTGAAAATGGTTAGAAGCAGTACATGTCATGTTGAGAGGTGAACCAGTTTTTGTACTCATATAACTTAATGCGGTGACCACATCACTTATGAATGGTCGGACTATTGGTTCTTCTTGCAAACACATTGCCGCTACCGCTACAGCTTGGTTAAGACTCTTTTCGGGGAACTGACCTTGAAGAAGTGGATCCGCGAGCTCTGGGAATCTATTTGGTTCTCGAAAAATCGGTTGTGCCTTAAAAAAAAAATTACACATGGTTAAGTAAAATGAATAAGCATGAAAGGCTAAACACGTTGAGTTTATATATATTTGTGTAAATGCAGAATTAAGATAAGAGTGGAACTTAACAGTATAAATGTTCCATGTTTGTTGATGAATATAAAAATGAATTTAGAAGTTAAAAAGAGTTACCCAAGTAACCAAATTTTGTTCATGACTCGGTCTCGTTGTATCAATGACTCTTTTCCCACTTATGAGTTCCAACAACATAACTCCAAAGCTGTATATGTCTGATTTAACCGTTAGCTGACCGGTTTTTTGGTACTCAGGGGCGCAGTAACCATAGGTTCCCTTAACTCGGGGAGATAGAATTTGTGTGTTGCCAACCGAACCAAGTTGTGCCAAACCGAAATCTGATAATTTTACCTCCAAATCTTCGTTGAGCAATATATTAGATGGTTTAAGTTCTTGATATATTACTGGAGGGTTCGCTTTGTCGTGGAGATACTCGAGCCCTTTTGCAACTCCTAGGGCGATTTTTATCCTAGAGTTCCAATCCAGTGGTTGCTGTCCCGGTGGTAAATCTATTTCAATTAGATCATTAAACCAAATTCGGGTATAATAAGATTTTCTACCTTGAAAATTATTATGATTTTTAGTTTTCGCCGAATTTAATTATTTTGATTTTGGTCGATATCATTTTTTTTTTAAAGAAAAAGAAAAAAGAACATAACAAATAAGATGTAGTGATTTGTGCTATTGTTGTTGTTATGTTTACACCAACAATATTGTTTTATTGAAAAGAATAAAAAAACACGGTTAAGGCAATGAGAAGAATATACCAAGGAGATGATCTTCGAGGGAACCATGAGGCATGAACTCGTAAACGAGAAGTCTTTGATCTCCATCAAGACAATATCCGATGAGATTGACAAGATTAGGATGATGAAGAAAACTTAACATAGAGATTTCTAGCAGAAACTCTTTGTTCCCTTGTAATCCATTCCGATCTAGTTGCTTCACAGCCACCACCTATATAATTCACCAATTAACCCCAAAAAAACGAAAAGAAGAGAAAAACTTTGTGTTTCTTACTTGATAATTTTTACGTACCTTTCCTGTCTTCTCTAGATTTCCTTTGTAAACTCTCCCGAATCCTCCTTCTCCAATCAGAAACTCCTTCCTAAAACTGTTCGTGGCGGTTGCTAATTCACGGAATGTGAAACACTTGGCTTCCCTTATGGTTATTGGTTGTTCATTAAGGGAAGCCCTCGACGAACCTTCACTTTCTCTACGATTGTTTTCTGTAGGTAACCCCATGAAACAACTCATTTCTACAGAATCCAAAATCTAAGCTAAAAACTTGGTTTTGTAGGATCTCTCTTGTTTGTTTTAAGATGAAATCCTTTGAAGGATCTCCCTTGTACAACCCGAGACCGATCCTACAAAACTGATTAATACAGACCTTAGCAGTTTGTCATTTTTTTGTTGTTAATATATATAGGTTTTTAAGAAAAAAGAAGATGTTTTTTACGTTTAAATTTAAGGTTTAGATGTGGTAATAAGCTTTAATTTTCTGTTATTAAAGTTCCATCGTAGCTTTTGATATTGTGGAAACTAATTGAACAGAGAACATTTGCTAACGTTTTCTAATAATAATTACAAAATTATGATTCTTTTTCACTGGATATCTGAAGGATGACTTCTCCTTTTAGTTTTTTATTTTTATCTAAGATTGCCACACGTATGAACGATATGCCAATTAAAAAAAATTCAGTCCAAATTTACCAAAACTAGGTTTGCTTAGTTGTTCAAATAGCAAATGAGGATTATTTCAGTTTTAAATGTTTGATTGATGCTAATCACTTAAGAGAAATTATCCCTTCGGCCATAAACACTATAAATAGAACTGAAACTTTTACTCGAGAGAAAAAGAAAAAGAAAAAAAAAAAAAAAAAAAAANGAGAAAAAAAAAAAAAAAAAAAAAAAAAAAAAAAACATTATGAACAGAAATTTTGTATCTTCAAAAGTTGTTGTGGTCTGAACTTTAACACATTCTAAGAAAAGTTATTAGTTTAACTTTAACTTTAATTTTTATCTTAAGTAGTATTTTCTCAATATTCAAGCTATTCTTTTGAGAGAAGAGTGATACCTTTGCAAGACGTCGATCGATAGTGGTTCGAGGTATGGGGTGTCGGTCGATACTCTTGTGGAGTGTCGATCGCTTCTACGTTCTGAGTTTTCTCGTTCTTGAGCTAGAACACATGTTGCTTCACAAGACTATTGCTTTCACGCAGGTGAAGACTCTTCCAATCCTACGGGATACCTTCCAATGATGGCACCAATAGAAAAGGAACATAGAAATCTAGACTAGACTCACAAATAAAGCGATCAATTCCTAATACTAGTTGTAGTCCGCCATGAAACCTAGTAACGTCTATTATTGGAATCGTGGCGTGTCATAACCACAGCTTTGTCAGAACCTAGGATCATATATAAGACTGTTCACTTGAGGGAACATACACTCTAATACCCAATGATCCTCCCATTTCGGGAATGACATAGAGATCGGATCACTCTAGAGAGTATCATCGAAAACCAAGAGAAACGACCACCATCCTACCACTATGATATGCACAATCCTACTACTACACAGAACTCAACAAAGAACTACTCACACATGGTGAGGAAAGACATGATATGAACCAAAATTTGTAGAGAGACTTTTTATTAAAACTTGGATGTTTGTAAAGTGAGAGCTACAAGAGTATTTATAGGTAAGAGGCACGAGACAGAGTAAAAAGGTGTCTATATATTAAAAGCTGAATATCGAGTATCAATCAGTCTTCATTGCAGAATCATCGTCATTTGGAAAGTTTTCATTTCTGCCTCAAAGAGGGTGTCGACCGACACCATGGTGTGCTGTCGGTCGACAGGGCCATGTGATCTTCTTGGAAACTTCGTTTTGTGTGTCGTTCGACGCTCCAGTGGGATGTCGGTCGTCACTCCACGGCAGGATTCCTCATTTCTTCGGTCCTTGCTCCATAATTTGTTGATGAACTCCATAATGCTTCCAAAAGCCACAAAAAACTCCAACGTGTACTTTTACCTAAAATTGCTCATAAAATTATAAAACCAAGGGAAAATCCCTTCAAAAGATAGCTACCGATGTGTGAAAAAGAGGTCAAAATCACATCGTATCAGTCACCGACAACAACACTAACCACGTCACACTAATTCATTTGTTCTTAACAGAACTTAACTCATATCTCACAACATAATTGGGACTAAGAAACCATTAAAGTAGTCTACCCAATGTCTGATTTTGAGCTTTCATGACCATGCTCGGGGGAACAATCGATTTCTTAATTCTAATGCCTAGATTGAGGACGAACGGGGCCCTTACAACTTTTTATATTAGCCTGAATTACCCCAATCTAGACTGGCTGAGCCGACAAAGGACAGTTGGTATTTTGTGATTTCAAGTTTATAAGACGATTTTAGAAGACTGCATATATTCATCATTACCTGAATAAATTAAAATGTGATCCCTGCTATTCGCGAATGCTGTAACGCCTTTATTTCTTGATTTCTAAACGTTTTACTTTCCTTAACATTTTTAGGTACGAAACTTCCCTGGATTGATTAAACGGAGACTTCGTAAGGAAAAAAGTAAAAATAGATAGCTAAAAGTGGTTAATTATGACACATATCAATATATCATAGACAATTTGCAATAAATCAGTTTAATCTATGAGAACATTATGGGTTACCAAATTTATGAGTCAAAAGGTAAAATGGTTGTTGTCATTACCGCGACAAACTTATGCAATGACAAAATTCTAATTGATATTTACACTATGTGGAAAAAGATTAATGACAATTGTGTAGTTACTAGATTTTAAGATAATTGCTAGATTTTAAGATATGATTAAAAGAACGGCGACTGGAAAAACTAACACTTTTATAAAGAATAATTAGAAACCATAACTCTCCAACTTCAACATTATATCTAACCCATTTTGAACATTTTTAATCTTATTCGATCGAATCCTCATCCGGATTTCTTGTTGCTTAGTTCGAATGAATTATAAGGTACCGCGAGTCATTGATCTCTCTGGGATCTATAACCCTACATACTACTGCAAATATGTACTTTGTAGGAGTATTGGGTGAAAAATTTACCCTCATCAAGTTTTCTGGCCGTTGCCTAGGTGCAATCGTTGCCCCACAAGCATTATGAACAAACTCCAGACTAAGCCCTTCCTTTCTTTTACTTTTCAAAATTTTCAGTTTTAATTTCATTTGTGAAAACATATAAAAAACCAACAAACAACAAAAACAACAAACTCTTCTTTTGTGTATACATAGAAGGAGTCAAGGGGATAACAATCTTTTTCCTTTTGAAAACAGAAATCCAAAGACTCAAAAGCCGTGAAAGAAACATGGGAGACAAACGAAACAAAGATAGGAGGGATCCTCCCCTCCTTTGTGTACATATACTGTGGATATTTGGGATGCTACACCCTTTTCAGAATTCAGGTTGCCATCGTTCACAAATAATTTAGACACCAACATTGCTTTGCTCTTCCAACTTTTGGATACTCCCACTGCTTCCGATAAAAGTCAATATATCGTCCCATTTTGGTTGACATGGCATGTTTGGTAAGCTGGTAATGATTTTTTATTTAATAATAAAGCATGGACGCACTACAAAAAAACTCTTAGTTAGCATCATTTATTTTTTAGTGTCAGATGATTTAGTGTCATTTTTAATTTTAGTATCACTTAAAAAATGATGCTAAGTTTAAAAATAAATGACACTAAAAACATCACTACAAAAAACTCTTAGTTAACGTCATTTATTTTGTAGTGTCAGATGATTTAGTGTCATTTTTAATTCTAGTATTACTTAAAAAATGATGCTAAGTTTAAAAATAAATGGCACTAGAGACATACATTTTTGTAGTGACGCCCACATATTTAGATGAATGGGTTCATGCTCTTCATTATGACAATCCGCCTCCTTCTACTGTGCTTCCTACACCATGTGGTAAATGGCAAGCACTCTTTTTAGGGTGGCTCAAATGCAATTACGATGCAAGCTTCAAAGGACCGACTTCTTACATTGGATCGAGGTGGGGTGGATACTATGAGATCATTAAGCACGGATGAAGAATTTATCATCAATGCTTGAAGCGGAAGGATTCAGTCTCCTTCATACCATACAACAACTGTGGAGCTGTGGTTTCAAAAAGGTCATTTTTGAGGGTGATTCCAAAACACTTATGGAGTTGATCAATAATATTCGTATGGACATAAATATGGAAAACTTTGTGTCTGATATATGAAGTTAGCTACGGAGGTTTGATGACGCTCAAAGTCATCTTCTCATGACGAGATTCTAATCGGATTGCAGATATGTTAGCACGACAATGTCACATTCAAGATGATCTTTGTATTATATTAAATTTGTCTTCTTCTGATATATGTATCATCAACTTTTGCTAGAATTTTATGGTTTCGTAACACATATTATTGGAGTTGAGTTACAGTAGATGTTACTCTTTATTGTAACTCGCAATAAAAAATGTGTGGTAAAAACTGTAGAATTTGGTGGTTAGTTTGCAGTAGAAATTTGAGTTAGTATTCATCAAAAAACTTTACAGGTGATTTTTTTGCTGTATAGATTGCAGTCTGTATTATCAAATTAATTTTAAACTCATAATTTATATAAAAAAAATAGTTTGAATTAAATTTATATAGATATATTAAGTATAAAATACTAACTCAAAAACATAGTAAATGACAAAGATTATTTTCCATAACATATCTAAAAAACTAAGGACGAACATTCCATAGCATTGACTAATTCAAATAGATTTGAAAAATTTGAAGAAAATCTTTGACTAAATTTAGAGCAAAAGGTCCAAAGAACAAAATAAGACGTTGCAAAAAACATTTTAGCAAAAAATAATAGCAAAACTAATAGAGAAACTAATATTAAATATAAACCTTATTATGAAAAAAAAAAAAGAAGAAAAAAAAAACCCTTAACTCATCTCTAAAACATGCCATTTTCTAATTCAACTTCAACTCTAAAAATTCAAATAAAATCATGATTGGTAACAATTTTGAGTTATCAATGAGTTAAACGCATAACTCAAGCTAACTCATGTTACCAATGGAAGCCTATGTAAATGTTCCAAACATTTAATTCTAATAAGATGTTCAAAAAAAAAAAAAAAAAAAAAAA
>OVAF01003233.1:0-12954 GCA_900406245.1 Odontarrhena argentea
GTTTTCTCCGAACACCTACACGGCACAATACTATTGGTCGTTTAAAATCCTAGGTGGCCAGCCTCACAACGCTATAGCTTGAAGTTTTATTAGTAGTAGACTTCATGAACTTATTTATGTCTGACACGTTAAAGATAAAAATAACTAAAAAAACACTAATTAAGCTTAATGGAACATTATTATTAACTATTAAGTAATACTTCATGAATTTATTTATGTCTGACACGTTAAAGATAAAAATAACTGAAAAAGCACTAACTAAGCTTAATGGAACATTATTATTTAATACTTCAAACCCTCATCGCTTTACCGATATATGCCCATTCTTTTTTTTTTTTTGTGTCGGCTACTGATGCCCATTCAGATTGCTTAAATAATGATTGGTTTTTAACTATTTTACGTTATATAGAAAAAAAATCCAAGAAAATTAACTCATCAACAAATCTATGACCAATCTGGTATGGTTAGTAACTTCAGTTTGCATCGTACACACCAAACTTGAAGCTTAATATTAGCACTAGGTAATCTATTATATAAGGAGACCCTCTATGGTAATGACAAGTGGCTCATTGTGAGAATGACATATGTCCTTATTTTACATTAATGATAATAATTGAATTAAAACCAATTAAACAATATCTATATTTCCAATATCCATAATTCACACCATCATTTTAAACTCATCATTTTAAATTCATATTTACCAAAACCAAAATTCCACCAAAACAATCCATGTAAAATCACAAGATAAAAAATATATTTAAAAAACACTCACTCACAAAAATATTACATGAGAACCAGTTGTGATGTTCAATTTTTTTTAAAAAATTCACAAATAACATGAATCAAAACACATATATAAATAATACAAAAATATAACATAATTAAAATTTTATTAGAATTACAATTCAACGAAATAACAAATATATATTTAATAAAATATGCGTGTGACGCATGTACTCACTTGCGTGACACATGGTATACTACGTAAATGTTACTCACTTGTTTCACCTTCTCATATTTAATTGTAAGAGTTTAATGTATTATTCATGATTATTCTTAATAAATACCATAATGAAAAAAAATTGATACTAAGGTTTCAACTTCTCGACTTCTTTATTTTCTAAAAGCTGTTTGAAACCTCAGCAATTACAGAAGTAGCGAGTTTAACATTTTTTTGGGATATACTCAATACAAACAACATTAAATGAGTGCATAACATGACAATGAATTGAGTATTTGAGGCAACGAAAGTGTTTATGAAGATAACATAAGTTGTGGTTAGATTACTCAAAAATCACAATGATGAAGATGTTATGAGATAAAAAACGTGTCAAATTCAATAAATTGGAAGGAAATCTTAAAGACTTTGGTCGGTCATCCTCTCAATAGTGTGGTCATGCTCTAATGTGGTTTCTCGAGCCTACAACATAGTTTGATAGGTTCAAATTTGGTTAGGTTAAATTATGGTATTTCTATAAGTTATGGTTTTGAAATATTTAAGGGATTGTCAAGTTTTATGTTTTGTGACATTAATATGTTTACTTGTGTGGGTTGAAGAATATAGACTTCTCACCATGTGGTAAAGAGTGTTTCAGACCTGCATGAGCCTACATTAGTGGGAAGTTCTTCAAGTCTTAATTCTTTGAATATTGTTCATTTAGTAGTACATATCATTTAGATATATCTCTTGATGCTATGTTCTAAAAAAACAAGCTTCCCTCTATACATTTTTAATTTTGACAAAAATATCAAGCTCAAAATAAAAAACGTTTTCTGACGCTGTGTTTTGATATTGCTTGTTTAACGAGGAAAAACGTTAAGTGATTAATGGATTGTATATAGTATCAATATTGACTCTCATTTTTTTAATCTCGATAAATAATATTTGTGTAGAAAGATCCAAATGAGCTAGGTAGCTATAGATATATCAATATTCATAGTTTTGAATAGTTAAAAAAAAAAAAAAACAGTCTAGCTCCATGACACTATTTTATAGGATTATTATTTTTTATTGAGAAAATTATTTAT
The DNA here is from genome assembly GCA_900406245.1 of Odontarrhena argentea. Classification (NCBI taxonomy): domain Eukaryota; kingdom Viridiplantae; phylum Streptophyta; class Magnoliopsida; order Brassicales; family Brassicaceae; genus Odontarrhena; species Odontarrhena argentea. Next base: position 2,032 of record OVAF01003233.1, read on the forward strand.
TGCATGTCACAGTCTTTTATACTAATAGATTCATTATGAGTTTATTTGGTAAGATAGCAAGATAAACATTGATTATCCTCATCTCATATCAGTTACAATATTTTTGTTCTCAACTTTCTTAACAATGCTCTATTCGTTAGTCACATTCCGCAAGTTATTGAAGTTTGTATGGTTTGAAGTTGATACTCTCACAACTACTTTTCTTTGTAATATAGTAGAATTATTAAAAATTTAGAATATTATGAAAAATACATAGAATATTTGTCAAATATAATTTTCAATTTAATCTTATATTATCTACAAATAGGAGACACCTTAAATATTAAAACACAACATCCTTAAATATTTAAACAAAACTATAACGAAACAAAATCCGCACATAGTGCGGGTATTCACCTAGTAATAATAAAACCAAGACCCTTATTTAAGCATCTATAAGTTCATTAATCACAATATATGCTACTTTTCTTAAATTGAGCATAGTTTTAATCACTTGGCCCTATCTTCTTTCAACCTGTTTGGGCTTTTGCTGATCGCACCTCTCAAACCAACCAAGTCACAGTCTCCCGAACAAACCAGAACAAACCAACTCAAAACAGTCCAAATGAGAAACATTTACATATGTAACAACCCTTGTGTTTATCAGCGGCCGAACAGCTAATAAATTTAGGTCTGTGTCCATGGCAAGTAAATTCAGTTTTTGAAAAAATATTATTGATTGTTCGACTAGACTTGCGAGATCCTATGGATTAATTCCATGGTCTTGAACTCGATAAGTGGGAGTATTTGAGCAGGGCTACAGAGATAAGTAATTTCAGAACGGTACTTCAAGAATGGTGATGAGCTAGTATGAATTGACAATTGAGTTAATACCCCAATTCTACATGCATATGTACTTGGAGTCACTTGTAGTAATATTAGAGTCGAATTCACTTTTATGAATAATAACACTAGCTCGTTCACCTTTCTTCTTGAGTCCTTCTTATTCTTTCTTTTACTTATAAGCTTTGACACAAACTTCTTTGATTGTGAAAACGAAGATAAATATAATATTTGGTACGTACTGACTGGTTCGTTCAAGTATATAGACTTCAGTAACATGCAGCTTTAGTAACATTTAAAATAACTTTGTGGCTGATCTCCAAATAAGGACACAAAATAAAATTTCTTAAAAGCAGAAATGTATAAATACTTAAATGAACAAAAAAGAGAGTTTTGTTGAAAGAAGAAATGTATAAATACTAAATGGTTGATCTTAGAAAAGGACTTTAATTACTTTCCCACCATAGTTGTAGTTTCTGCTGCATCAGTGTCCAACTTCATCTTCTTAGTTAGTGGTTCATCTTCAGACACAACAGTCTGAGTTTCTTTTTCTTCGCCTTCGTTATCTTCGTCATCTTCCTCTTCATCATCCTCCTCCTCCTCCTCCTCCTCCTCTTCATCCTCCTCCTCCTCCTCGTCTTCTTCCTCATCTTCTCCCTCTTCTTCTTCAGCTTCTTCTCCTTCTCCAGAGTTGGACTCAAAGGTTTCTTCCCCCACGGGCTCCTCTTTCTTCTTTAGTTTTTCGATCACGTCCATCATCTCCCTGTTCACCTGTTTAATTTATTATGACATATCTTATATTATCCAAGTAATTACAACGAACTGGTAACTAGTTGTAGAAAGTCAGATCAGCTATATAATACAATTAGCATTTAAGAAAGATTATATGATGGTACGTACTAACATATCATTTAGTGCTGCTAGATGATGGAATTAAATACATATCGTGCTAAGGTTACCAAGTAAGGTACAGAATCAATCTACGGAAAAAGAGATGATTTTTCTTACCTGAGGGTTTTCGAGAAACTCAGCAAGATCACTGGGGCAACAAGGACATGTCATTATGTTCTTCTGAGCACGAAGTGTGCGCCCGCCTCTGCTTCTCTGTCTCAGTAAAGGTATCCCAACAAATTTAGATTCAATACATGCCTTGCAGAAATTATGGGCACAAGGCGTGGTCACTGGCTGATCCATCACTTTCCCACATATTTGGCAGCTAAATTCTGTGTCAGCAAAATAGAAAAAAATCAAATGACATTGATTTAAACTTATGGTATATAATGTTCAATAAAATCTAATAGCATGCATACCTTTCATAATTTTTTCTCTTATAGAAATCTTTTTTGCTACCTTTCTTGATCGCTTTATTCTACTAGTAGGTGGAGGCTTCATCCACCTCCAACAACCCTGAGCATCCTGATTAAGTATATGGATCAGAAAAAAAAAATCTGATATCAGCTCGAACACTCCCAGCTCTTATAATTAGGTAATTCATTTATGTGGTTTTTTACTAAGCTATGACATTACTATTTTATATGTCAAGTACATACATTGCTCTAAGTAAAAAACTGAAAACGAAAAAGATGTACTCACGTCGAAGTCCCATGATGGACTTTCCGTTCTTTCAAATAGATCCAAAGCATTATTGAGCTCTGGAACATTCGGCAACGGTCTCGGCCGATCTCCATGTGCATCACTGCGGTATATTTTTGTATATTTAAATGATTAAATCTTATGGGCATATTTAGAAAATATAGATGAAATCAAACCTGGTCCATGGAGCTGGTTCATTGTCACATCTGACGAATAGGTAACGACAAACCTTGAAAATGCCCTATTAAAAAAAAAAAAAGAATATTATCAAGTAAAATATCATGTGTGCATGAAAATAACAATTGAGCAATTCATCCAAACCTGTACTCCAACTTTTCGCCAACACTTCTCAATCCTATAAACCCCATCATATCTAAATCCTTTCACTGGGGCATATGCAGAACGCTTCTCTTTGACGGACCTGGAGAGAGAGTAATACTTTCTCAACATAGTATATCAATAACAGAATATAAAACTAGCAAAAGAAAACATATATTTGCTAACCTGACTACTCGGATAGGATACCCCATTTGGCAACTAATTCTAAGAGCTTCGTTATAATTTGCAAATTGTTGATCAAAAGATTGGTTCTTGTTAGTTCTCTTGTTCCCTCTCAGATCCCTTCCTCCACTGCAAGGCATTATCGCACATATTAATAAAAATATATAATCAAATGTAATAAAAGGCTATGAGTAATGTAAAGCAAACCTTCCCGTGTAGAGAAACCATTCTCCATGGTCTTCATCATCCAAATAGCCTCCAGAGACTGTCACTGATTGAGCTCCGTAGTCCTTTTGCCCAGCAATCCCCGAAACAGTTGGGAAATGGACACCCCACTGCCTGCAGTCGAGTCTGTGGCCCCAAGATTCCCCAACCAGAACCCCTTGGTTTCTGATGGGATCACTTTCAGCTGGTATAGGACCAAAGTGATCAGATGGTATTGTCACGAATATCTTACCACTCTTAGCATTAGCCTTCCCAGATTTCTTTGCCCGTTTACTTGTAAATGCTTTATCTGGAAGGTCTTTGTTGCTGATGTGGTGATATACCTTAGCGGATACCACACCGGGAGGTGTGGAAACCGGTGCCAAACGAATAGCCGAAACCAGAGCGGGGTTAATGCGAGGGTTCTTTGCTATCTTTTTAGGAATTGAGGCGCGGCATTTTACACAAGTAAACTTCCTTTGGCGGCCGACCCACTTCTCGAAACACCTTAAACAGAAGTTGTGCCCACAAGGCGTCTGAAAAAAGATATAACAAGTTAGATTACATATCAATCATCCTTTCAAGAATACCAACTTGTGCAATATTGGATAGATTAAATACCAAATAAAATATATATATGCAACACAATAACGATATCAATTTAGATTACATTCCATTTAAAGAGACTAAACAACAAAGATAACGATTCCACAATGGAATTATAGTATTGCATCAAATCCAATAACGAGAGATAACGATTCCACAATGGAATTATAGTATTGCATCAAATCCAATAACGAGATTCATCAATCTAGGAGTAATAGAGTGGATATATAGTACACTAAAGTCTTGTCTGTTAGTAGTTTTCAATATGGTTTTTGGTTTTAATTTTTGGAAAACCAAAACAATTTATTATTGATCAAGATTTTTACGAAACTAGTTTTTCCTAAGAATTAGAAGACTAGTCGTTTTTTAGTTTTCCACTAAATTTTTTGAAAAACCCGAAAACAAGTCTTAATGAGTCTTATGAAATTCTTCGAAATTTTATAGTATATCACTTAAAAACACTGGTTGTATATTTATATATTTTTGTAAACTACTTTTCTAATAATTTATTTTATCGAAAAAAATTCAGATCTAGTAAATGAAAAATATAAACAAACCGTGATAGGTCGTTCCGCCAACTGGAGACAAATGGCACAGTTCATATTCTGACGAAGTATATCTAAGATGCCATCAATATCATCGCCGGAATCACCATTGTTCTCATTCTCATCCTTGTCATCAGATCTACCGCTTAACAATCTTTGTCTCATCTTAGCCTTCTGTGCCTCAGACAAAGTTTCATCCGCTTCGATCGCACGGATCTTAGCAACTAGACTCAAACCATCCGGACCACCATCAGCAGAGGGGGTTCTGATAACCGGAACAACATCACCAGAACAATCGGGACACTTCCACTCAACAGTTGAATCAACTGAGTCGATCGGGGTAGATAAACACGGCACATGCCAAGGTGTGATGCAGGTACCACAAGTGACACATTCTTCCGCCGGAGGATTCACCTTGCATCGCATGCAAACACCGGCGCTGTCACAAGGGAGGGCCATCTGGAGATTTCGAGGAGAGAGAGAGAGTTCTATTAGATTTAAGTTTTGTGGTTGTGAGTTAGTGAGAGAAATATAATGATTTGTGGGTGAATATATAGGAGAAGAGAGAAATGAAATAGAATTTGAGAAGTATAATGAAATATTTTGGAAAAACCTAGCTAAAATAAGAAAAAGAAAATAAAAAAATAAAAAAATCTCTTAATTAGAAAAGATTCTTATGACAAATTGGCAACATTATATTTTATTATGATTTTTTTCTTTGTTACATTTGAATTTTTTACTAAATATAGGGTTCTAGATTCAACCAAATATCTTAGGTAAGAAAATAAATTTATATCATTATTTTTAAAAGTATGAGTTGTATGTTTTGTCCAAATTCAATTCATTTTCAAAACTTTTAGGAAACAATTTTTTGTAAAAAGAAATATGTTAACAGTTGTTTTATAAGTTGGAATACATACTTTTCTATAAAAATATTTAGTTCTGGTCAATAGAAATAATAAATTTACTATGTAAATTTGAAGTTTAGCAGGAAATGAAAATCAATGGACCATATGTATTAAAATAATTTGTATTAATTTGAAACTATATGTATAATGAATTAGTTTTAAGGAACTTCTAGAGAAATTGATCTTCTGACTTCTTAACCTTCAGTCAGTCAAACTCTAATGTTGCTACTCTAAACCATATTGTATATTAGTGCCATTAAAGTTTACTATTAATCTTGGGATTAATTCAGCTCAGTTCATCAAAACGAAATGGTTAATTATAATCATTGGTATACTCGATTATTTGAGCGAGTTCTAGGCCACGTTCTAAGAAAGAGAGAGAATAATTTCATAACTAATTAGGGTTTTGTTTAGATTTATAATTGTATATTTAATTTATCCAGTACATAAAACATTTTATACCAATTATAAACAAAGATTATAATGTTAAAAATAGAATAATAGTAAAACCAATGATTACACGATTACTACTTTTTCATAGATTGGATTATTTGATCGAATTTCAGAACAAATAATGGATTACATAGCAAATAATTAAGATTATTAATTAAATATCATAATAATACGTGAATAATTTCAAAACTAGCATATGTTTTCAAAAATATTGTTATACAGTTTATAAACATGTGTGTAACTCTTAACGATTATCTAAATTATTTGTGTAATGTCTCTCAACCGTATTTACTTGATAGAGGTATATAACAACTAATTAAATTTAGTTAAGATGGTATGAATATGAATTTGCAAAGTAAACGAGATAAGATCTTAGGGGATCCAAAAATAGTGAAATATTTTACATAGGAGAATGAATGATGAATATATCTAGCTATTTTATTCATCCCTTCACAATTCACATGATAAGTCATAACTTATATAATAATAAAAGTTAAAGGTATTAATATATTTATATTATTTCAAAATATGTAACGTACTAAACCGAGAGAATGAAAAACAAGGAAAGTACCATCTCGCATATTATAACAACACTTGGATATCATTCACGATAACTGCCAAATAAAAGAGTTTGTAAATGACTCTTAGAACATCTTTTAAGATAAAAAGAGTCGGGCAATGAAACTGATTAATCTTTTCTACAACATCTGTTTTGGCTCTTTTATTACATCAATACACATGTTTTCGCGACACGGAAAATACATTTACTGATTAGCTTTTTCAATAAGAATTTGCAATAAAAATAATAGTTTACTGTTAATTTAAGACTAGTTACACGAGAAAATATAATGTCTTTTTAAAATATTAGTCTTACTTTTAGTTTTTTTAGTAATACTAGTGTTTATACATAATTAAATGCGGATTTAGTGTTATAAAATTTTATATATGGTAGTATTTATTTTAAAATATCAAGAAAAATCATGAAAATATTTTTTAAACCCTATAAAGATAGTCTAACTAATAGTTCAACATTGTTTTTCAAATCGATAATAATGAAATTTATATAAAAACTGAGGAAAATTACTAAAAAAAAAAATAACATCCCAAAAATCGTAATCATCATCATCGAAATCACGGGTATCTTATGTGTATTATGATAGGAGTACATGTAATTAATCCCAAAACCTAACACGCAACACACTAGTATTTGTAATACAACACCCCTTGAGTGTCCCCCTTAGTGTCTGTGAAAGTTACAAAGATGGTAACAAAGTTTTGTTCATGACCAAAAATAGAAAAAAAGAGACTAACAGAGTTTTGCACCGATACTTCGATTAGACAGGTGAAATTAATCCGGTTCTGAGTTCTCCGCGGAATCCCAAGTGAGACCAAAACCAAGAGGAAACAATGGATCATACCCATTTGCATCAATGTCAAGTGGCAACTGGTCTACGCTTTTGAACCAGCTTACTGGCAACTTCCCACGGAACTCATAATCTCCGAATATTACGTCAGTAATTCCTTGTCCTTCGGTTCCAGGCAGCCAAGCAGCGACCACACCCTTTGCCTTTTCAAGAACCTGTGCCTCAAGAACCAAAGGCCGTCCTGAGAACAAGATTACTAGAGTCGGGATTTTCTCTGCAACCTCCATTATAATCTCACTACCATTATAGGGTATTATGAGTTCCGAGTTATCCCCCTTAGTCTCCACATAAGGTGATTCTCCCACCGCAACAATGGCATAACAGAAGCCTTCACTCGTGGCTAAGGTTTCCTCTGATGGAGTTTTTTCGTAGATCACTTCGGTTCTGTCCCCAACTGCTGCTTTTATGGCATCCAAAACTGTCGTCCCTGCATTTTTAGGCAATAAACGTCTATTAATTTTTGGCATCTGCAAATGCAGTCTCTTTTCTAAACTTTACTGCAGTTGCTTTCATACCGATTGTGATCCTTCCGCTTTGTCCGGACATTGTCTTTGTCCATCCTCCGCACTGATATCCAAGGTCAACCGCGTGCGTTCCAACCACTAGTATTCTATTGGCGTTGCGATCTAACGGCAGAAATTTAGCATGTTTGTCGTTCTTTAACAAAACTAATGACTTCCTTACCGCTTCACGCGCCAATTCTCTGTGCTCCTGAACGTGTGGAAGCAGAGTAAACATCGTGTTTTAGTGAGTTTTTAAACATCACTATGGTATAATGGCATTTAGAACCAGAGAACTCACCTTGCAACCAACCGTAGGCAACAAATTTCGGTCCGTTAGAGGATGTTCAAAGAGACCAGCTACAAACTTCACTCTAAGAATTCTTTCAACAGCATCATTAACACGAGCCATCGGTACTTCCCCTGACCCCACCAGATCTAACAAGTCATTTCTGAACTCCTCGTACTTGTCAGGCACCATCACCTACAATGACATTTAAATATTTAGTTTTCTCCTTCAATCATTTGGGATAACGGAGGATAATTCACTACCATATCAATTCCAGCATTAATCGCAATTTTGACGCAGTTGCGATAATCTGAACCTAGCCGGTCCAAACCTTGCCAGTCTGAAACAATATATCCCTGGTAACAAAAAAAATCAAACAAACTCAATGAAAACTCCTCTTACTTACTTCAGAATGTTTCTTCTTCTATTTATTATTTTTTTTTGTTGGGAATGAAGTACAGAATGTTTTCATGCTAAATCTACCTTGAAGCCGAGTTTATGCTTGAGAATTATCGTTAAGAGGAAATAGTGGGAGTGAAGTTTATCTCCGTTCCAGCTTGAGTAAGAGGCCATAACGGTAGAGACTCCCTGATCAATACATTTCTTATAAGGAGCAATGTGTATCCTGTCCAAGTCTTGGTATGACAAAATGGTGTTTCCTTCATTTATGCCTTTATCGGTACCACCATCTCCAACATAATGTTTGGCACAAGCGACCACATTTTTTCTATCACCAAGTCCACAAGATGACCATGAGAAATGAAAGCAGAAGTATTAAAAAGTGTATAGACATATCAAGCCACAGTCTTACCTTCGGGCAACAAAAGGGTAACCGTGGGTGTGCTCTGGGGGTGGTTGGCCTTGTAGACCCGAGACAATTAAACTCATCTCAGAAACAATTTTAGCAACTTCACCATAACTCTCATAGCTTCTTCCCCATCTCGGATCTCTCACAGCCTGTACGAACAAAACCTCAGTAAAAAAGAAAGAAGACACCAAAAATCCTAACACGGGATCCATAAGGACTCACTGCCACGCAGGGAGCAAATGTCCAGTGAGCACCACTTGCCCTGACTTCAAGTGCAGTTGCAGCTCCAATTCTTCTGACCAATTCTGCATCTCTATCGACTTACAAATGTTACTATTACTTCAACAGTAAGCAAACATGGTAGATGATCACTATGCTTGCTACTTAAGAATTCAAAATCTTGTGGAACACAATGACAGGTACTGCAACTCTTATTAGCTACTACTAGATAGATGGACATGATCAAGCAAGACAAGTCTTATCAGAAAAAAGTCAACCCCCAGTAGGTGCAAATCTTTGTACGAAAAAAAGTCAAAAGGGAACCGACCTGGTGGCACCAAGGCCAATGTTGTGAGGGAAGACGGTGGCACCATAAACATCGTTATTGCCATGAACGGCGTCAATGCCGTAGATTATTGGGATTCCCAAACGCGAAGCTAAGGCTGATCGTTGGATGTCGTCGATCATGTCAGCCCAATCGGACGTCTCCGCGTCCTCGAACGGCCAACTCCCTGCGGCGTTTAGTACGCTACCTGTAAGTTGTAAGTAACACTAAATCCATAAAGTTGACCAAAACAAACAACAAAGTGTAATTAATATTACCGATGAAAGACTCTGTAACGACTGTAGGAGATGCGTAGGTGCGTTCGATCAGAGTCATTTGACCGATCTTCTCAGGCAGAGTCATGCGAGATAGAAGGTCTTGCACACGCGCCTCCACCGGGGCCGATGGGTTCTTGTAAACGCATGACTTTTCATTGTCAACCATTTTCTTTCTTCCTCTTCTTTCACTCTCACTTCTTCTCTTTATAGTTATAGCCAAGCTACAAAAACACGTTGGACGAACAAACATCAAATTTTTAAATACAGTATATCACATAAATGAAAAAATGTTCCCATTATCACATTCACTCAAATTTTTTTTTTATTAATATCACTATTTACATGTTAAATGATTTGTTTATCTTTAACAAACTCAAATATTTATTATACTAAATTAACATATATTTTAATTGATCAATTATTTTCAAAACTGAAAATAATTAATTTTTAAAAGTTGGCAAAAAAAAAAAAAAAAAAAAATTAATTTTTAAAAAAGTTTTTTTATTGCTTAGCCTTCTCATGAAGAAAGCAAAAACAAAAAACAATTACTTCGAAAAAAGAAAATCTAAAAAAAAATTCGGTGTGTTTTTCTAATTTTAAATTTTCTTTGAAATCAAATTGTTAAAATTATACAATTAAGAATGCATCCAAGATGGAGAAAGTTGATGAACAAAAAAAAATGATGGAGAAAGTTATAAAGAAACATATTTTAGAAGGGAATTATGTGTTTTTTAGATAAAATATCAGCGATGACATTCGCCTCATGATAAAAATGAGCAATGGATGAATGTGGAAATTTTTGAATCCATTATTGACACCGCTTCGATGTCTCTTTGAAATCCTTTTGTGTTAATGAACTCCACTAGTTCCTTACAATCACGTTTAGTTTTAAACGTGCGTAACCTTTGTCGTCAATACCGTTTGTAGAGTAAATAAGAACCTGATAGCCTCCGCTTGAAGAGGAGTAGAAGCTTATGGTAGTCTAGCAAATCTATGAGTTAACATGTTTTCGATAACATCACGAATAATCCAACCCGTATCGGTATGCTTGTCATTGCTTGTGTGGGAGTTGTTGAAGTTAGATTTAAGCCAATATAGAGGAGGAGGTTCCTGTTGGATAATTCCAATTACTTAAAGGAGAAGATATCGGTTGAAGAGGAGCTTGAAGAAATACGGATAATCACAAATCAAGTTTTAGATAAAGTTGTATTTAAATAAGGATTTGTATTTCTATTAGGATAAGGAGAAGCTTAATCCTATATATATTGTTGAGACGTTAAAGAGGTGTTCTAACAAGTCTCATAGATTGTGGTTTAGTTTTTGATGAGTTTTCTAAATCAATAAGAAGAGGAGTTTCTTATATCTTTGAGTTAATCGGTCCTGAAAGTTGAACACTACAAGAATGGCGCGAGGTTGCGTCGGCCAAATGCGACGCAAAGTCGACGCAA
>OVAF01003234.1:0-12947 GCA_900406245.1 Odontarrhena argentea
AATCTTACTTAATTGTATTTTCTTAGTAAGATCTCAAAAGCTAAATTGTACCTCTGCATATGAAGTATCGAACGGATGATCTGTAGGTGATTTAAACTAAGCACAAATTTTAAAGAAGCTAAGAGATTTATCACAACTAGTTTAAACAACTCTATGATCCATCTGAGAATTCCTCATCAGCTAAACAACACCAAGTGAGTCACATTCACCCAAATCTCTAAACACATTCAGAACCAATAGCTTTAAACTCTAAGACTCTTATCCAATATCAAAGATGCAAAACCAAAAGCAAGCAGACACTCAGAATGATTCTCATTCAGACCCAAAAGCTCTAGGGAAGAGCTCACAGACAGACACGGAGCAAAACATGTTCTAGATAATGCATGGCAGATAAATTTGTACATATCTTGCTTTTCCAGCCTTGGTTATATAGTTGAAACACAATAGCATGCGGAAATTGACAGAAGTGGCAACACAGTAAATTGCAGCAAAAGTTAATACTTGTGAGGGCACTTCCATGTTAAATAACATTGACAGAGATATATTAGTTACTATATAAAGTACAAGCGTACCCTTCCATCTGATATAAGAAGAGACACTTCTCTTATCTGGACTTTCATACTCATATAAGAACACAAGCAATCAGACCCAAAAGCTATCAGACTAAAAGCTAACAGAGAACTAAATGATGGAAACTTACCGTCTTGCCAGGATTTACTTCTCCAACTTCAGACCAACCAGAAACAACCTGAAACCAATCATCAAGGAAACAGATTAGTATCTTATTAACATGAGAAGTCAAGAGCATGGTTCCATTAAAACACATACAAAGATACACTACTAACAGACCTGAATGGAGCAATCAGAAACTAAGACTATTCAGATACAGAGTCACAAAGCTCTTAAACTCCCCAATTTCAGAACTTAGTGACTTAGCCTCAAGAGTCACAAAGGAGCAGAAACTAAGACTATTCAGAAATAAGAACTTAGTGAATATACTACAGAAATAAGATGCTACATACACATTAGTATAGTGCAGAACTAAAACACCTCAAAACTAAACCATATAATATCTACAATCATATATGAACCATTCTGTATTAAACAATCAAAGGAGCAGGAAGAAGTTAAAAGCATGGTTCCATTAAAACACATACACAGAATACAGACTCTAAACCTCTCCCACTAGACTCTAAACCAAGATGACCAACATACGGCTTTTGACTTTTATCCTCCAAGGAACACAGTCAGAACTAAACTCGAAAAATAGCATTAAGGGTCAAGCTCTAGAACAGATTAGTATCTTATTAACATGAGAAGTCAAAAGCATGGTTCCATTAAAACACATACACTACTAACAGACCCCAGAACCTCTTAAACTCCCCAATTTCAGAACCTAAGCATAAAGAGAACAAAATCCATGAAACCCAGATCTCTAAACAGAGAACTAAACAAAATCAATCCACGAAAACCACCTAAAAGCATAAAGAATGAACTTTAAATCGGAAACAATGGATATCTTGACTTCAACAGAAGCGAAATCAATCGCCGGTGGAGAAACCCATCAAATGTCAAAGCATGCTTCGTACCTCACAAACCCAGAATGAGAAAATGGGTACTTATCTCTGAGCAACTTGCTTCGTACGACAGAGTCACAGAGACGGCGAGATTTGACGAAGACTCGAATCGAAGACGAGTGACGAGTCTGACGACGAAGAGATAAAAGTAAAACCCAGTTCTGATAAGAAAAACGTCGTCGTATTAACTTCCGTTCAGATAAAAAAAATAAACAAATGGGTCTAAATGGGTACCCAACCAAATTATTTACAAACCCGTTTAATAAATGAGTTTAATTAGGTATACCCATTTAAAACCCGCAAATTTTATCTCATAAATGGGTCTAAATGGGCTCTACTGTACCCATTTAGACCCGAAAAAAAAAATACCCATATTAACAACCCTAACTACAATCTACGAATAACAAATCTAAAACTTTTGCATACAGTATCAAAATGATGAAACAGAAGGCAACAAGTTGAGATCTTATGTTAGCTAGACATGTATACAGTGAAAATGCTGAAAACATTCCGGAAACCCAAACCGAGTAGAAAGAGATGAAGCGTACCCAGAGAGTCAGAGCCGGCGATGAGAGGGATATCGGAGGAGACGACGCCCTAAGCGGTGGCGATGGGTTTAAAAGCTGACTGACGCCGAGACTTATCTGGTTTTTATTAGAGGCCCATTATTTGTTAAGGCCCAGCTTTGGTTTCGTACTAACTTTTTCTTTTCTCAGTCTCTTAATTATATTTGTTAATGTTATGGCACGAGCCGTTCAAAAAAAAAAAAAAAATGTTATGGCACGAAGCACAAATCTAACATTTGAAATTTACACACTAAAAAAATTGGAGAAAGTGCAAAAAAGAAAGAAAACAAAAAATGTTGCAACTTACAGTATTTCACTCATCTAATGAACTTTGGGGTGTAAATTAAAATTTAACAAATTATTAAATAAACAAATGAAGCATAAGTTTAGAGGGGCATTTTTCAAACTACCATCCTTCCTTGTACATTTCCATAAATATTATTAACATAAACTACATAAGTTTGAATTGACCAAATTACCTGTTATTTATTGATAAAAAAAAAAGTTAAATAGTTCGAAAACCAAGCATTGGGCCGAAATTAGTTTTTCGGCTAAAAACAATTGAAACCCAGTTTCCTGTAGTAGAGGCTCGTTCAAAATGACAATAACAACCCTACTCGTTGCCGAAATTAGTTAAGTAATCATTAAGAATAAAGAAAAAAACAAATAAAATTAATATATAGGCGTAATGATGATTATGTAGGTTTGTAGGCTTAAGCTGTAGAAGTAATATCGGTATCGGCGGCAAGATTTTAATGCGGCCATACATACATAGTTTTATACGTATACAAGCTTTATATACAAAATTATGTATTTTGTATCTAGCTATGTACATAATGAAATTACAGTGTATAAATCTCTCCTCGATTCCTCAGACATAGAGCTCATCTTTATCCTATCACGAAATACTATAAGAAGTAATTTTAGAAATTAGGATTCTTCTTTAGTGGTTCAAATTTAGAGTACCTACCCAATATTTAGGGTTATTGCGTTTTGGGGGCGGGGGATTTGGGGATGATGAAATATTTGAGATATGGAGTTAAGTGATAAAAAGTGGGACCGGTTAACTATATATGAAATAGTCTTATGTCGTAGACTATCCAAAAAATCATTAACCGGAATAAAGTTGATTTCTAAGGTTATAGCCATATGTGTCGCTATGTTGAAACCCATACAACTTTTTGGGGCCCAACACGTTAAAGATTGCTATACTCAGAGTAGGTTTACCCCAGTAAGTGTCAGTCTGTGCAACAAAGATTATAACCAGCTAATGGCTTAATTATCCGGTTAAAAGATAATATGTTTTGTTCTATGTATATTAACCGGTTAATAGTTGTTGGGTGTAAGAGTTGTGATTGACAAACAACGACGTAACCGGTTTAATTCTGTATGTATATTAACTGGTTAATAGTTGTTGGGTGTAAGAGTAGTGATCGACAAACAACGACGTAACCGATTAATTATGTTGCTAAATCAACTGATATATATTATATCCACTTACTTTTATGTAATATTTTATGTTCTTTGTATATTAATCGGTTACTAGTTGTTGGGCGTAAGAGTTGTGATTCTCAAACAACGAAGTAACTGGTTAATTATGTTGCTAAATCGGCTAATATATATTATATCCACTTACCAATATATATATATATATATATGTTATGTTCTATTCATACCAACCGGATAATTGCTTGATATTATGTTGCTAAATCATTATCTATTCTAAGCAAATTTCCAATGGGACTTTACCATTTCCGGTTAGTATTATGTATAGTCACACAACCATCGTATGCTATATTCTAACAATCAGAAATATATTCGATAAACTTAGTTCATATCCGAAAACAGTCCATACAAAACAAGATTTGCGATCGCGTTTGCAAAATCTAACAAGTTAACCCGATAGTAAGTTCAATAAATTTGTTGGAGACACCAAAAATTAAACAACCAACACTAAAGAGATCCACAGTTTTCTTCGTAAATCGTCACCGGTAGCTTCTGGGCTACAGTTGGAACAACCTCAGGCTCAATGCACTTGCACCTATCAAGCCCAGCGATAGCGTGAGCTTGCACTAGGAGCACAGACATCACGGCTGAATCAGAGTATACACCATTTTGTGTGATACCATTCACCCTTTCCACCGCTCATGGCCTCGGCTCCTTGAAAGTGACATTGCCACAAGCCTCCATCAACGCATACGAAAACATTGATGCAAATGTAACAACCTCTTTCTTTTAACATGCATCACTCTGCAATGTGATGTTGCAGTCCAACACTTGAAGAGACCACGTGGGGATACTTGCCACAAGGAAGACCGGTGACAATGGCAAACTCTCTCAAAAAAAATATAATCGATCTCCCAGGATACAAAAACCAGATCTCATGTGGCCTATTAACCTTCAATTGCCTCGACACGAGGAAACACACAAATCTACCAGAGAACACCGGTTTCTCTGCAAGCCCAATAAACTTCCCGAATGTTGACTGACGGAGAAAAGCGACTTCCTCCTCTTCTAACGCATTCAGAACTTTCGCGATCGCCCTTGATTTATGATAGGCCGATACCCGTATGCTTGGGATCCTCAGCCACCGCAAACATCTGCTCTTGTAGCCTATCCGTCTTCATCTTCACACTAAAAACTTGGTTAGGGATTTGATGACGAAGCATCGATATATGATAGAAATCAAGACATGCTCAGATTAACCTTTGGTCGCTATTAATTCCCTAATTGATGGGAGTAAAGAAGCCCCCGAACTCAACCTCCATCACACTCTCGTTCTCTTTTGTTATAGAGAAGATAAACAGTTCAAGTCAATTCTCGTTCATTTAAGCATCAGTCAAGAAATGATATGTTTACATACATCATTATATAAAACTGTAAGTAAATGTTGTATCTGTTAGCATAAACAAGTTAGAAGTTTTCAATGCACTGACACATAACTGTTCACACGCCACAACCTACTTCTCTTTACTACACATAGATTATTATAGGGTTATAATGGTATTATTGTAAAAAACACAGTACTCATTCACTGTTTTGGCTATTTCGCCAATTATGGTTTTTATTTTTGGCTATAGTATCTAAATACTTAGAAAAAAAAATAGATTAGGCGGAGACAATGGCCTAGGACATTTAATTTTATAATGTATACAAGAGACTATATATATCTTCATATCATCATGCATGCTATGCAAATTTTAATTGTTCCGTGGCTCACAAAAGGCCTGTAATGTATGAAATATCACGATTATTTCATGTTTTTTTAAAATATTCTACCTGTTTATTTAGGGTTGCCTGTTTTATTCCCTCTGTACTATATTGACTAAAGCGGATTCCCCCTGTACTATTTCGCTCGTCGACCAACACCACAAACTAAAAGATTCTATTAATTTAGTACACGAACATTTGATTTCTTTAGGAATAGACACCTTAAATTGAACCGAGTCTTAACCGGATAATTAACGATTCAAAATCACGTTTAGAAACTAATTAATTTCTTTTTAAAATGCTAAAACCGAATTTAATTAATTCGAACATAACCAAAATCGAATTGGATGAATGTAAACAGTTAATCGAGATTATACCAAACGTAAACCAATTCTGAAGAATTGGTGCTCTGAACACGATTTCACTTGAACCCGATGAGGAAGAAGAGTGGTTCATCCTCACTTTCAATCTCTTTCTTCAATTTTAATCTCTCTTTGTGTTTACTGTCTTATCTTCACGAACCCTAATTTTCTTTCTTCCCTAATTCGATTGCGCTAAATAAGAAGAGAACATAGGTTTGATTTTGGTTTAGGTGGTTTAAGTTTGGTATAATCTCGATTAACGGTTTACATTCAACCAATTTGAATTTGGTTATGTTCGGATTAATTAAATTCTATTTTAGCATTTTAAAAAGAATTCAATTAGTTTTCTTGGAGCCGACCAAAAAAAAAAAAAAAAAATTAATTAGTTTCTAAACGTGATTTTGAATCACTAATTATCTGGTTAAGACTCGGTTCAATTTAAGGTGTCTATTCCCAAAGAAATCAAATGTTCATGTACTAAATTAATATAATGTTTTAGTTTGTGGTGTTGGTCGACGAGCGAAATAGTACAGGGGGAATCCGCTTTATTCGGCATAATACAGGGTAAATAAAGCCGGCAACCCGTTTATTTAAGCCCCTTATTTATTGCAAACATCCATGCTTTAGGTGGAGTGGCCACTATGGAGTGAAGTCGCTATTGTAACATCTTCAACAGTTGTTTGGTAACAACGTATCATTAGTTGGCTTTGACCAACTTATCTAGTTTCAGATTAGATTTAACCTTTGTGTGTGTTAGCGAATGACCCTTGACAGATCATACTGCTCGTACTATCTTTAGTATAAACCTAATCTTGTTTGTTCCATTCCTAATTTGAAGTTAAAGAAATTATGTCCTGCCTAGTGCCTACTTCGAATAAGATATTTACAAAAGCCAAAACAAGTATATATGTATGTATACATATATTTTAAGTACAAGAAAGAGATAACTTGAATGACTTCTTGTTGGTCAAAGGGAGATTCATCCGAAGATAAAAGCTCATATAAACTATATATACATCAAAAAGTATGGTCTATAAGGTGACCAAATTTACATCACAAAGTAAGATTTTGTTTTATAACTATAGGAGCCAAAAAATAAAGAAACCTTGGAACATAACCAAGAAAAGGTCTTAGCTTACCTACGTATACCTATCAGCAGTGTAACCCTAACCACTGATCAAACTGCAACCATTTACCTTTTGAGAGACTTCAACACTGTACAATAGATTGAACTCTTGACCATATATCTCGTGTGTTGAATGCTTGTTTAGTATCTTCAACCTATTCTGGGAGCGGTTGTCTGAGTATTGGGTCGATGGGGTTTCTGTTTCTACCCAAGACCAAAAGAACTTCTTCTGTCAACATGATTTAGACCAACTGTAGAACTTTGATAGACCCATTTGAGCTAGCGCCAACAACCATATTCGATCTTTTTCTCCAGCAAACGCTTGAAACAAATAGGTTGTTGTCCTCTTCAATCTCCTTACCTGATATAGGATCTATTGAACCAAACTTGTAAGAGGTAATGGGCATAGGAAGAGACCGGTGATAGGCATAAACCTGAACAAAGACAACACAAAGATCACTAATAGAATAAAGTACAAAACTGTTTCCTTCTGCAAAATTTTATCAACAGTTCATTTTTGAGAAGCGGGCTGCGGAGGCTGGAGCTACCCATTAAGTTGAGAATCAAATTATCAACATGTAGTAATGTTTGTAAAAGGATAATCAAAAGGAAGATTACGAACACGAAGTACTATATATATGATATCAACGTATTCCCAAGTTTGTGGGGCATACCTCATTTGTCTCAGAGCCACAAGCTATATATCCATCGGCAGCAGACAAACCAACAAAGTTCTGAAAAAAGCAAGAAAATGACTAATCAACCACAACGAAAAACGAACACGTTATGAAGGGCAACTTAAACTTAAGTTTTCGCATTTGTTACCTTCTCATTTGTATGGCCACCAAAAGTTAGGCTGCAAGCATTTGTGGAGAGGCCGCCGTGAGTGGTTTTCTTAAGATCCCAGAGCTTTAATGTGTTATCGGTTGATGCTGTGACTAGGGTTTCATTATCCAAGAATTTCGCATAGCTAACTGCTTTGTTATGACCTGACAGGATGCACCATGGAGTTCTTAGATTCCGAAGATCGTAGCAGTAGGTTCTGAAATCTGATGATCCAAAGGCTAGTAAATGAGAGGACTGAGGAGAAAACTGCACACAACAAACATTTGCAATGTTCCTGATTGTTCCTAAGGAGTTCCTCTGCACAATCAAGCAAGAAGATAAAATATTATGTATTAACTACAAGGCTGAAGCTACAAGCTTAACAACATTAACACAACAACAACAGGTGCTATTTATTCATTAATAATGGCAGATATCTCAGTAGATGTAGCTATTAAAATCTCAGGATCCAGCATAATGTGCCTTTGTTTTGGTCAATCCAGCATAATGCATACCTCGTTGATGTTCCATAGCTTCACAGAACAATCATCGCTTCCACTGGCTAGTTTTGTTGGGTAAGCTTCAGAGAAGTCAACAGACCAAGCCCTCTTCTCGTGCTCAATGAAATGCGAAATGGTCTGTCCTGTAGTTACATCCCATAACTGGATTGATCACAATACATTAGTATTCATTAGACCAAAGGAAATAAAAGCCAAAACCAATCTAAACAAAACATCAAAGGTTTAAATACCTTGACAATACCATCATAATCAGAGGAAGCTAGGTAGTTCCTGATATAGTTGTTCCAGCAAACGCCGCTAAGCTTTGATCTATTTGGCATTTCTACGGCTGGATAATGGATGTCGACGGATTCATTGAAAAGGGAACTGAACTCAAATATCTTAATTTTCTTCGACACACCAGCAGTAGCAAAATAATCCTCGTCCCGATCAAACCCCAGAGAGCAAATCACATTTGAAGGGCTGTTCAACTCCCCGGTCCTCAGCACTGCCCGGGTTTCATACTTGCTATATCTAGCATATTTGCATAAACCATCAAAGAACGCTCCAACACGATCATCTGAGCTCCAAGTCTCGTTATTTTCTACTTCTGCTATGGTATTATCACGATTACTGAGCAGATCTCTATCCTGGCGTAACCTATAACGTTCTTCAGGGAGATGGGCATCTTTCCTTGCTGAAAAATAAGCGCTTTCAAGCTGTTTAATGTTCCTGATCAGTCTCATTTCAGGTACACTGGAAGCAGGAGATGAGGTAGAAGATTCTTCCAGAGACAGCGGCCTTACGGCACAACGTCTCTTGATAATTTCTTCGATATCTGCTTCTAAGGAGCTAATTTCTTGCATCAACTTTCCAGCATGCTTATGCCTTTGCTCTTCGGATAGAATAAGAAAATGCTGCAACAGTTCAGCCTCCGTATCCTCTTGTTCAATAGCTAAAGATAAGCCTTCAGCATACAAATCTGGAATTCCATTAACCACTTCAGATTGCAAGATGTCCCTGATACAGAACAACATCAAACTTCCAAACATTTAGAGATTCAGCCATCTCAAAATCTCCGACTAATGAAACCTAACAAGAAGGAGCCTATCAGCACATAATGGGAGAGCTTGTTTACAGCAAACACTACATATTTTCAGCCAATAGGGAACTACAGCCCGTAACCTTCTTAAAAAACGCACATAGAATATTACGCTACTTTTCACTTAAAAATTATTGTAGCAAAAGAATTTGCTTGCCTGGTTGATGGTCGGCATGAAGGTTCTGGATGAAGTAACCATAGACAAAACCCAGCTTCCTTTGGGTTTTCTGACAGAAACTTGGGAGGAAGTATTCTGTGTCGGATATCAGACATTGCAGCCTCACGAGCTCTTTCACACTGAAATTGACTGAGAAGCTGATGGAAAACCCCAGATTAGAATATCAATTAGACCATGGAACTGTGGGATCAAGAAATTCATTAACCTATGAGCCAGTGAACTGTATGTCAACTATAAACTTCTTTGTTAGCAGAACATTAATGACCATGTAACACTATCTATATCTATACGATGATGCATAATTGTCTACTTACTATTCAGGCTACATTGCCTATCAACATAAATCAAATGTAAACTAGAGCCGTAACACTCTCAACAAAAGTTGTATGATTAGTATATCGTGTACAATTCAGAGGAGCAAAACATTAGCCACATCACTTCATACAAAGCTACATCAGTTGAAGACATTATCACAGGGGAAAACATATATTCGTATGACTCAATGTTAAGGACTACACGCTTTCATACTTTAACTCATGGATGTACATATAACAACACAAGCCAAAAGCTACAATAGATGTCATACAAGATGTGAAATCAATAAAAGTTTCTTCATACCTCAAAAAGAAGAATACCCAAACTATAGATGTTTGAAGAGACCAAACGAGTGTCATCCCTAAGCTCCTCAGGGCTTGCATACCATTTCTCTTCCAACTGTTCCCTCATTGAAGTAAAAGGATGGGCAGCTGTACTAGAATGAGTTTGACTAGATCTGAAATTAAACTCCTGTGTTGCGTCATCACCACTTTCAGTTTGGACATTGACGCCACCGGTTCTTTGAAACATAGGCCACTGTCTAGAGCTCGGATTGCCACTTGATCTCTGCTTCTTTGCAGGGATACATGAACTAGAAGGAAACCCTGTATCTCCTGACCGCTTTCTAACCAGAGGGTTTTCAAGTTGGCTTATAGTATCCTTGTTCGTGTTGCTGTCAAAAGACTCTCGCTGAAAACCTGAACCCACATACTTGACCGCATTTTCCTTGAAAATTTCAAATAAGGATGGACGTAGGTCACATAAGACAACAGCTTGGGAATGAAAAGAATCAACATGCTCCACGATCTGTCTAAAGATATACAAACATTCTGCTTTATTAAATTTCTGACGCTCTGACTTCAGCCATTCCCTCAGACTTAAACCTTCACCTCCACAACCTCTATGTGTATCTGAAGGGTTAGCACAGGAAGATGGGCTAGCGGCTACGGAAGGCAAGCGAGGTAAAGCATTACAAGCCGGCAAAGGGATGCTGCTACAAACCTTTGCTGAAGTATTAGAAAGTACTACAGGGCTACCAGAACTAGTTACAATCTGCTGATCCATATTGCTAGCTTTAGATCTATTGTGTGGCGGACCTCTGAGAGTGACTCCCTTTCCTTTCAATGTTTTTCTCACAAAAAACTGAGAGAACCCAGACTGCGATAACATCTTCGTCTTGATGCCTCTATCGGGCAATGCCTCCACTGGTACAGAATTCCGTTCAACATTTGCCAAAGGTTCATTAGCTTCAATGTTAACAGCAATGGCCAGTCCTCCAGTAGAAGTCTCAGGCAAAGACATTTTTCCTGCATTTCTCCAAATACTTGGTGGCCCTCGGTCACCTTCTCTCTTGTGCTGATCACGAGTGATCTCTAATCTAGCTCTACCAATTGACCTACCAACTATGGCCATGCTGGAGCCGTCACAAGTTTTAACAGTCAACTCCTCAATCTCATCATCCGCATTCTGGCCACTCGAACACGGAGCATTTTCCGTTTGACCCACATGCTTACCATCTAAAAACTCTGCTATAACACCAAAGGAGCTATCAGGAGAGCCAGCATCCCTCTGAACCTGAACTTCAATGATTTCTCGGGTTTCACAGTTGTTCGGTTTAAGAGAATGGTCACCATTTTTGAACTGAAGGTGAGCAGCATCAGCGTCATCAATCCTACCCACATCCCTAACAGAACCTTCATCCATAACTCACTATTTCATACCATACTGCAAGAACAAAGAACCACGGTTACAAAACCAGATCCACACTCGATGTAATTTCAATTTCAAACACAGCTTAAATCCACAACTGTCTAGGGCTTAATCCCAGAAATTGAAACATAACCTAAATCAAACGAAAAGCGAGAAAAAAAAAAACATTCTAAAATTAGAAAATCATAAACTCCATCGAAGATTCTCTTGTACCTCAGAGATAAGTTAATCGGCGAACATGAAAACACACATAGAAACAAAGATCCACCGAGTCCACCGACGTAAGGAAGAAGATAAAAGGCGGTGGAAAAAACAAAACGACGGAGATTTGAGTTAAACGTCGATTCGATAAATATCTTTTCTAAGGCAGAAAATGAATTGACTGTTTTTGAGTAAACGATACTCGAACACGATTTAGATAAACTCCAACAATTACAAAACTAGACTGTTTTTGTTATCTGAATTGGTCCCTTTACTTTATCGATGTTTATATATGTGTTCCAATGCTTTTTTTCGTTCTGGTTTATCTAATCTTTATACGAAATCACAGTTTTTTTTTTTCTTTTTTTCTTTTTTTTCTTTTACAATAATAATAATATGCATTAAGTTGGATTTTAACCTAGACGGTGTCAGACTGATAGCACTAACACAAACAACCAGGCTACATGTCCTGAAGTAGATTAATTAATCCAACAAAAAATAAAAAATTAAGAATTATTGAAAAATAAAAAATAAAATGTTACCAGTGTTCCGTTTTATTTCCGTTAGGAATTAATGGATTAGTGCAATCATATCATTATTTAGAAAATAAGTTTTTGGAGAAATGCTGACGTGTAATTTATACCTTAATCTTTTTGAGATTTTTTTTTTGTTTTTTATTCAATTATTGTTATTTTCTAATTTATTTATTTATAGAATATCACATTTGCACAATATATATTCTTCATCAGACATTAAACTATATAATATGATTGATTTATATGTTGTAAACTATATGTTATAATACATATAGTAATAGTCAATGCACTGTTTAATATCATTGTACACATTCGTAAAAAAAAGTTAAGACTTATAATTTTATTTTGAATGATAGAAACCAAAGTATATATTAATGGACCAAAATTAACCAAATATTTGAATACACGAATTTTATAATATGGATGAAGATAGAAATATAAATTTTGGTTATTAATGATATATCCTCATATATATTAAATGGATGGATTTATTTTTAAACAATATATATACATTATTATAAAGGGGGAATTGTTGTTTATAGACCATTATTTGATTTTGAATGTAAAACTAGACCCCAATTTGAATCAATTGCAAAAGTAGACTCTCGCTGGACCCCAGAGGGATGAATTGTCTATTTCACCCTCGCGAACAAACAAAAAAAGGAGCCAAAATGATGATTTTACGACCATATTCGTGGAAAAATTTGATGGGAGATACCATGAACAATAGGGATATCTA
>OVAF01003235.1:0-12422 GCA_900406245.1 Odontarrhena argentea
ATATGCACTAAACATGTGATATTTCACTAGCATAATTGGTAAAGTGCACTTCGTGAATCACCATATTCATGGTTCGAATCCCAAAAAACTCTTTTCACTTACATATATATTTTAAGCTTTGTATTTTTCGATTTTCCTTAAAATTTTAAAAAATATATTTGATAAAATATTTTCAAAATAAAAAATTCAAAAAACTTTTTCCATAAAACAAATCCTTTTCACTTACATAAATTTTAAACTTTGTATTTTCCAATTTTTTAAAAAAAATTCATAAAAAAATGTTTAATTAAATAATGTTCAAGAATATATTTTATTTTTGGAATTTTTTTTGATTTTAAATTAGTCATATTATTTGAAAATAATATTATTTGAAAATAATGTTCAAAATACAATATGTAATTTAAAATTTTCAATATGACATTGTAACTAAAATCATTTTTTTAATTTTTTCAAAATCNATTAAATTTTTTACAGAATCACGATAGTATTATTTTCTCGAATTTTGAATAATTCCGAATTTTAAGCTTTGTATATTTCGATTTCCTTAAAATAATTTTATTTGAAAAAATATTTTCAAAATAAAAAATTCGAAAAAAAGTTTCAAAAAAATTTTTTCATAAAAAAAACCTTTTCACTTACATAAATTTTAAACTTTGTATTTTCCAATTTTTCTAAAAATTTTTATAAAAAAATATTTGAAAAAATAATGTTCAAGAATAGATTTTATTTTTAGAATTTATTATTTTAATTTAGTCATATTATTTTAATATAATGTTCAAAATACAATGTGTATTTTAAAATTTTCAATATGAAATTGTAACTAAAATCAATATTTTAATTTTTACAAAATCACAGTAGTATTATTTTCTAGAATTTTGAATAATTCCGTATTTTGGAAAATAAGATTATTAGTAGATTTTTTGTTTATTTTTATAAAAGTATTATTATTTTCTTAAATTTTATTAAATTTTAATTTTATAAAATTAAAAGTATTAATATGAGGGATTACTTATTTTTTTGGGTTCAATTAATAATTTTTTTCTTATAATGTATTTGGAAAAATAATTACCATAAAAATCANCCATTTTACCAAAAATTATGTGTTATTTTAGTCCATCTGATTTATGTTGTGTTATTCTAGTATTTTTTTGATAATTGTATGTTAGTTTCTTATCTCTAATAAAATACCAAAGTAAGACGATGTTTGTTTGTGACAGAGCATTCCTCTGTTTATCTCTTTAATCCGGTTTATTACGGTTTATCTTTAAATCAATATGTCGGTTTAGTTGGTTTTTTGTACCAACTTGTCGATCAGTTGTGATCTTTCTTTCAATCTGTTTGCTTCCTACTCTTTGTGATCCTTATTTACGGGTTCAGAACCCAAAAGTCAACGCTAAAGTAAAATTTTGTCTGTGGGAAATCTTGTTACAGCGTCAATGGAAACATCCGAAGGAATCTATGTCAATGGTAAGCAAAAAGCACCTTTTCGATTCTTTTCAAGAAATATGATAATCATAAGGTTCTCTTCTTGTTGTTTTAAGGTGACCAGAACTTAGAAGCAAACCTATTAAATCAAGATGTAACCGAATCATCATCAATACCTCCAATCAAGAACTACAAAAAATGGCTTAGTATCTCCATTTATGTATTCTTTGTTCTCTCTTGCCAAGCACTTTCTACCATTATGAGCAGATTGTACTATAAGAACGGTGGAAACCGCAGATGGATGGTAAGAGTTCTCCAGCGCATCGGCTTTCCTGTTTTGTTCTTGTTCCGGTTTTTTTCAAGAATCCAACAATCAGAAGGAACAGAAGCAAGTACCGGACAGTTTTCTTTTTTAACCACCCTTGGATCAGTTTACATTTGTCTTGGCCTCTTGGCATCTGCTATCTCTTACTTGTGCTCGGTTAGGTTACTTCACTTACCGGCTTCTACCTTCTCCCTCATCTTGGCCTCGCAGTTGGCTTTCACTGCCTGCTTCTCGTATTTCCTCAACTCGCAAAAGTTCACTCCTTTCATAGTCAAATTCTTTGTTTCTACTCACTGTTTCCTCTGCCCTTCTCGTGGTCAACAGCGAGTCGCAAAGCACAACAGATTTCTCTAGAGTAAATTATGTGTTAGGCTTCGTATGCACCATCACTGCTTGGCCGTTCAATAACTGTACTACTGATTCCAACTGCAAACTTCTCCCAACAGTGAGTAAACTCAAAACAAACTCAAAACAAGATTGAATTTGGATCATGAAGTTGTAATAATCGGGTTTTTTTTTCCGGTGTTTATTGTCAGAGTTTGAAGTTTGTGGGGATGAACAGAACAGTTGTGAGAAGAATAAGTTAAGTGAATAGCAAGTTTTTTCATATAGCTCTAGTAGAGTGTAGAGACTTTAAAGGGACAAGACTTAACATTACTGCTCCTTTTAATAGTCCTAATACCGATGGTATCCACATCGAACGTAGCTCAAATGTTTATTTTTCGCAGTCCCATATCGCAACTGGAGATGATTGTGTCTCTATAGGACAAGGAAACTCTCAGATTGTAATCACTAGTATCAAATGTGGACCAGGACATGGTATCAGGTAACTACAATGTAATGTTTTAAACCAAAACCGCCTTTTTTAGTCTCTATTGTTGCGGATTAATTAAATGATTTTGGTTTCTTGTGTTTGAAGCGTTGGGAGTTTAGGGAGATATCCAAATGAGAAAGATGTGAAAGGACTGGTGGTTAAGGATTGCAAGATGAGCGGTACGACGAATGGGATAAGGATCAAAACTGGGCTGATTCTCCCGGTTTAAGTGCAGCTACCAACATGACATTTCAGAATATCATGAATAATGTGACTAACCCAATCATTATTGATCAGTCTTATTGCCCTTTCTCTTCTTGCACTTCAAATGTGAGTGTTCTTTAACACTCAGTTTCTAGCAAACTTCTGTAGTTAAAAAACCGTTTTTACATTCGTTTTGTTGTTACAGGCACCGTCGAAGGTGAAGTTGAGTGAGATATATTTCAAGAATATAAGAGGAACATCATCTTCTAGAGTAGCGGTGCAACTACATTGTAGTAGAGGAATGCCATGTAAGAAAGTGTACTTAGAAAATGTTCATCTTGATCTTTCTTCTTCTTCTGATGGAGTAAGAGGAACAAAACAGAGCGGAGACAGAGGAAACGAAGCTGTTTCTTCTTCTTGTAGAAACGTTAGAGCTAATTACATCGGGACTCAAATCCCACCTCCATGTCACTAATCATCATCATGAGTTTTTTTCTTGCAATTTAAACTTGGTACTTTTGCTTTAGGAAACATTTTCTTCTGAACTTGAAATGAGCCAAGAATTAGAAGATCAAGAGATTAAACCAAAATGTGGAATCTTAAAACGACAAGGGCAAAAGAAATGGCTTTCATAAAAGATACGAATTTCAAAACTCTCTTTATGTCACCCCTATTGAGAGTGTCGAAAGATCTTAGTGAACAGAGGACCGAGATCTTCCCTTGTTGCATCTTCATCCTCTTCATATTGTGTCCATATTTTTCACTTTTCATATAAAACCTTCTCCTTACTTATTTTGTAATACAGTATGTTTAATATAATGCATTGATAATCATTAATCCCTGCCTTAGGTTTATATGATCCTTGAATGTCACTAATCATCATCATGAAGTTTTTCTTGTAATCTAACTTGTGTCTTTTGTTTTGAGAAACTTTTTCTTCATATGGGTCATATAAAAGTCTGAGACTTTGTGATCATCCCCAAGTTATATTTTTGAGAAAGCTAGCTATATGTTGAATAACATTGTTAAAAATTATTAACTTATATTTAAATGTTTTCGTTAATTTATTATCATACATGAAAAATGTATATTTTCATGTAATTTTTTTTTTTTTTTTTTACAATGACCATATTTTTTATGAGAAACAAACTAAAAAAAATAATGGGGTAAATTTTGTAACTTTAAAAAATAATGGATGGTAGTTTAAATTTATAATTAAATTTTATAATTAAATAACAATAAAATATATGTAGAACATTTTATTTTAGAGGAATGAATAGAGAAATAGGTTGGAGATGGGTTGGAGATCCTCTTTGTACTCCATGATTATGACCCATGTGTAAATGTGAATGTGAGAATTAAATCATTAATAAAAAGTAATTTCCAAGAAAGTCAGTGAATGGGTCGGAGATGGGTCCAAAAGCAGTGTCTGCTATGTCTTGTGAGTGTGGACGAAAAAGAAAGTCTATCTCTCTAGTTTGATCAGATCATATACATTTCAAATCTCAGATCTCTCTCTCTTTGTGTAAAAATGGGTATCTCTCTCTCGATACCGTGTGATCCATGTATCAACAAAGTCTTTCACTGGCTTGACGAGAAAATAGCTTGTACTCACAATCTTGAGAAGAATCTCAGAGCTCTGGAGACAGCTAAGGAAGAGCTCAAGGCAAGACGGGAAGATTTGTTAAGAAGGGTCACAAGAGAGGAGGATAGAGGTCTGGAAGCACTTGCCGAAGTCCAGGTATGGCTTACTACCGCTGAAGCTATCGAAAAAGAAACTGATAAACTTCTTAGAACTAGAAATGATGAGCTTCAAAGGCTGTGTCTTTGTGGGTTCTGCTCTAAGAGTTTAATATCAAGCTATCGTTATGGGAAAAGAGTTATCTTGACTTTAAGGGAGGTTGAGAAGAAACTCAAAAGTGCTGTTTTAGAAGTGGTTGCGGAGCAACCTGAAACATCTGAGGTGCAGGAAAGACAACTTCAACCAATAATTGTTGGTCAAGAAAAAATGCTGGATGAGGCATGGAAACGTCTCAAGGAAGATAAAGTTGGTATAATGGGTATATACGGTATGGGTGGAGTTGGAAAAACAACACTTCTCACACAGCTCAACAACAAGTTCAGCAAAAAAAGGGGTGGATTCAATTTCGTGTTATGGATTGTGGTGTCTAAAGAGTTAAATCTAGAAAAGATTCAGGATGATATCGCTAAGAAAATGGGTCTTGGTGTAGAGGAATGGAAACAAAAAGAGAAAAGCGAAAAGGTCGATATCATATACAATTTCTTAACGAAAAAGAAATTTATGTTGTTTCTAGATGACATATGGGAGAAGGTGGATTTAGCTGAGATTGGAGTGCCGTTTCCAACAACACAAAACAAATGCAAAGTGGTATTTACAACTCGTTCACTAGATGTATGCGCACGCATGGGGGTTGAAGACCCGATGGAAGTCAGATGCTTGGAAGACGATGTCGCATTTGATTTGTTCCAAAAGAAAGTTGGAAAAAGAATACTAGGAAGCGATCCTGAGATCCCTGACCTTGCCAGAATAATTGCTAAAAAATGTAGTGGCCTACCATTGGCGCTTAATGTCATAGGCGAAACCATGTCGTGCAAGACGATGATACAAGAATGGCGTCACGCTATAGATGTTTTGAATGAATATGCTAGTGAGTTTTCTGATATGGAAGATAAGATTCTTCCGCTTTTGAAGTATAGCTACGATAATCTTAAGGGGGAGGTTTCGGGGAACCCTACACGGGACGGCTTAGTCAAATCGTGCTTGCTATATTGCGCTTTATTTCCAGAAGATTATAAAATTCCTAAAAGGAGATTGATAAACTATTGGATATGCGAAGGGATGATAGATGGAAATGAAGGTATAGAAAGGGCCAAGAACAAAGGTTATGAGATCATTGGTAATCTTTTTCGTGCATCATTGCTGATGGAGGGGGTTGATGGGTACGAAAGAGATTGTGTGTACATGCATGATGTAGTCCGAGAAATGGCCTTGTGGATTGCATCTGATTTAGGAAAGCAAAAAGAAGCTTTTATTGTGCGTGCAGGTGTTGGACTAAGTAAAATGCCAAAAGTTGAGAACTGGACCGCTGTGAGAAGGATGTCATTGATGGAGAATGAGATTCGGCATCTCGTTGGCAGTCCTGAATGTCTCGAACTCACAACTTTGCTTCTACACAATACGAAGTTGGAAAAGATCTCGAGTGAATTCTTCAAGTCCATGCCTAAGCTAACTGTTTTGGATCTATCGCGAAATAGAGATCTCTCAGAATTGTCAGACGGAATATCAGAACTAGTCTCCTTGCAATATCTCAACTTGTCAGAGACAAGTATACATCATTTACCTATGGGTGGACAAGGGTTGAGAAAACTAATTCACTTGGATTTGCGGGGAGCAAATAAACTTTCGAGTATTGCTGGGATATCAAATCTGCGTAAACTGAAAATTTTGAAGTTATTGGGCTCCTATGTTTCATGGGATCTCAAGACAGTGGAGGAGTTGGAAACATTGGAACATTTAGATGTTCTAACACTGAGAATTCATGGAAAGCATGGATCATCCTTGGAGCCATATTTGAGCTCCCATAGGCTTACGAGTTGTACACGATCACTAGAGATCAGTGATATATATCTGGGGTCATCTGGAGGTATAACCCTACCAGTAACTATGAAGAAGCTTCGTAAATTCTCGATTTGGGGCTGCAGTGTCTCTGAGATAAAGATGGTATACAATCCAAGAAACCCAAGCTTCTTGAGCCTCTCCATAGTGAGGATTTTGCACTGCAGAATCTTGAGGGAATTGACATTCCTGATGTTCGCTCCAAATCTTAAATCTCTCACTGTTTACAATGCAAATCACTTAGAAAATATAATAAACAAAGAGAAAGCTTGTGAAGATGGAGAATCAGGGATTGTTCCTTTTCAAAAGCTGATGGTTCTCTCTTTGACAATGATCCCGGAGCTGAAAAGTATCCATTGGAGACCTCTACTCTTTCCATGTCTAAAGAAAATCAGTGTAGACGGATGTCCAAATCTGAAAAAGCTTCCACTTGATTCCCAAAGTGGCAGAAATGGACTAATCATAGAATACAAACAGAATGAATGGATTCAAGGTGTGGAATGGGAGGACCAAGCGACTAAAACTCGCTTCTTATCCTCATCTGTAAAGCTCTAAATCTATCCTCTTCTCTTTATTTTCTTACAAAGGAATTTTTTAATCCTCTCTGTTTGGGTTATGTCATCGCTGTTATATATCTTTAATGTCTCTATATCTTTTTGTGCCTGTTAGATTAAGGGCGTAGATCCGTTTTATGTGGAAGATTTCAGGCAGTCTGGTTTTGACCCTGTCTCTAACTGTTTAGTTGGCTTCACCTACCAATTCTTGTAATGTTCATGGCACATTTGTCTCTCCTTACTAAACATATAATATCAAAAAGGTTTTAAGCTAGTCTATTAGCCAACTAAACAGTTAACATATAATTCATGTGCACCTACATTTCAGAGATTAAGAACCTCTATCTTAAAGAGACTAGTGTAATATTAAGCAAACAGTAACTCTTTTCTCACTTGCAACAATACTTATTAAATGTCAAAGTATACTTCTACACCCAATATAACAAATGGAAAAAATATTTTAAGTGGCATTCTAACCAATACGATTAGAATTTAAGAACAAAAAAAAGTATATAAATCTGTTTTCACCAAACAGACTAATTTAAAAACGTTGCGTAGGGAGTTTGCTTAGAGCCGCCATTAAGGGTTTCAAGAATTTAAAGTCAATGGTAAACAAGAGCCTATCATCATAGTTACTGCATATTATGCAGTTGTTGCCAAGATCCATCTCTATATAACAGCTTAACTAAAACTCTGTTTGTTGGAGGTCCTCTGAGAGCTACCATGGAAAGAAATCAAGAACTCTATGTCAACTGTAAGCAAAACATATCATCTGAAAAACATGAAGAACAACTGATTCTTTTCATAAGATATGCTTACCAAGATTTTATTTTTTTATGTTTTCAGCTCAGGAGGAAATGAATACCGCCATGGAAATTGAATCATCGTCTGTACCTCAGTCGAAGAAGTACAAGAAGTGGCTTCGTATCTCCATTTATGTATTCTTTGTCCTCTCTTGCCAAGCACTTTCCACAATTCTTGGAAGATTGTATTATGAAAAAGGTGGTAAGAGCACATGGATGGGAACACTTGTCCAACTAATCGGTTTCCCTGTTCTGTTTCTCTTCCGCCTCTTTCCCGGAATCAAGAATCCCAAATCAACAGATACAAATACCAGAAAGTTTCCTTCCTTCACTATCCTTGGCTCAGTTTACATTGTCACAGGACTATTAGTGTCTGCTAACTCTTATATGTCCTCTATTGGGTTGCTTTACTTACCTGTTTCTACTTTCTCCCTCATCTTGGCCTCACAATTGGCCTTCACTGCCTTCTTCTCGTATTTTCTGAACTCACAAAAGTTCACTCCGTTCATCATCAATTCTTTGTTTCTCCTTACTGTTTCTTCTGCCCTCCTCGTGGTCAACACTGAGTCGCAAAGCGCAAAAAAATGTTTCTCGAGTAAAATATGTGGTAGGCATCATATGCACCATTGGTGCTTCTGCTGGGATTGGACTGTTACTCTCTGTAGTCCAACTTCTCCTCAGGAAAGTTTTGAAGAAGCACACTATCTCTGCGGTCACGGACTTGGTCGCATATCAATCTCTAGTTGCAAGCTATGTGGTTCTCATAGGACTTTTTGCAAGCAGGGAGTGGAAAACTTTGACTGGTGAGATGGAAAACTATAAACTCGGGAAAGCGCCATACGTTTTTACTTTGGCCTCGACAGCTATATCTTGGCAAGTCTACACCATTGGCGTTGTGGGATTGATCTTTGAGTCATCTTCGGTGTTCTCCAATTCCATTACTGCTGTGGGATTGCCTATAGTTCCAGTGGTGGCGGTGATAGTTTTCCAGGACAAAATGAACACGTCAAAGATCTTCTCCATCATTTTAGCCATCTGGGGCTTCATTTCATTTGGCTATCAGCACTACCTTGATGAGAAAAAGTTGAAGACTAGCCACACAAATCCTGTAGGAGGTCCTCTTCTACCTGTTGAGGAAAGTCACACAAACATACAAAGTGTATGATCATTCATATATCCTGTATAAGGCTAGGTGTCTATCAGTAAAGTTTGAGCATAGATATAGTAACATGTAAACTCTATTTGGCCAACTAATCAGTTACATGTGACTGATCAATTTGTAAATAAGATACCTACATTTCAGATATATTTTTATCTTCTATCCGATAAGAAAATTGTGTATCACGAGCAAGGTGATTAAAACAAACATTTTAGAAGATAATCACGTCTAGTATTGACCAGTTAGCCATAACTGACAAAGATGAAAATGCACTACTCTGCTTTGTCTTTAAGCAATGCACCTGAAAAATAAAAGCAAATAGTAACATATGTCTAATGATTTAAGCAGAGACAGATAGGATCAAACATCTTTGGGGAAACAGAGATATTCTCAATAAAAAAAGGTACAGAAATAACACCACTTTGGAGTCAATGTCAATAGACACTGAGATAAAGAGTTTCCTTTAAGAGCCGCCAATAAAAGGTTTCAAGAATTCCAAGTCAAGTGTAAGCAAAAAATCAAAGTCAAGGGTCAACAAGAGCCTACTATACTATAATGCTAATAATTCTGTCCTTGTCCCATGTCCCATCAATTAAATAATATACTAAAAGTCTATTATGCAACTTGTGTGGGATATTTAGTTTCTATTATAAACTATCAACTCGGATATAATGAGAGGACTCTTGTAATTGCAAGTCATCTCAAACTAAAAAAAATATTCTTTCTTCCACTTCTTCTTTCTCACCTTCTCAATTCCCATGGATAGATCTCAAGAACTCTATGCCAATGGTAAGCAAAGAAGATCTTGCTAGTGTACATCCTTTGACCATTTTTTCATGAAATATAATAACCATGAGTGTTACTTTTGTTCAGGTGACCAGAACTTAGAAGCAAACTTAATAGAGCACGAGGTAAGTGAATCATCATTGGTACCTGAAACGAAGAACTATACAAGGTGGCTCCGTCTCTCCATATATGTGATCTTTGTCCTCTTTTGCCAACCAGTTGCTACAATTCTGGGTAGATTGTACTATGAAAATGGTGGAGAAAGCACATATGTGGTAACACTTCTCCAACTCATTGGCTTCCCTGTTCTGATTCTCTTCCGCTTCTTTCAACAAATCAGACAACCAAAAACAGCAGATACACATTTCAGACAGTCCCCTTCCTTCACCACCCTTGCATTAGTTTACATGTGCACTGGACTGCTAGTGTCTGCTTATGCTTATCTGTCTGCAGTTGGGTTGCTCTACTTACCAGTCTCCACTTTCTCCCTCATCTTGGCCTCACAGTTAGCATTCACTGCCTTCTTCTCGTATTTCCTAAACTCGCAAAAGTTTACTCCTTTCATTGTGAATTCCCTGTTTCTCCTTACTGTTTCCTCTGCCCTCCTTGTGGTCAACACTGATTCAGAAAACACATCAAACGTCTCTAGACTACAGTACGTGATCGGATTCATATGCACCATCGGTGCTTCCGCTGGAATTGGATTGCTGTTATCTCTGATACAACTGCTCTTTACGAAAGTTTTCAAGAAGCATACATCCTCAGCAGTCATGGACTTGGCCATTTACCAGTCTCTAGTTGCAAGTTGTGTAGTTCTCATAGGACTTTTTGCAAGTGGAGAGTGGAAAACTTTGCCAAGTGAGATGAGAAACTACAAACTGGGGCAAGTGTCATATGTTCTGACATTGGTCTCGGCTGCTATTTCCTGGCAAGTCTACACGGTTGGTCTTGTGGGACTGATTTTTGAGTCGTCTTCTGTGTTCTCCAATTCCATAACTGCTGTGGGATTGCCTATAGTTCCAGTAGTAGCAGTGATTGTTTTCCATGATAAAATGGATGCATCGAAGATCTTCTCCATCATTTTAGCTATCTGGGGATTCCTTTCATTTGTCTATCAGCACTACCTCGACGAAAAAAAGTTGACGACTTGCCACACAAACCCTGTCGAGGAAGATACACACACTTAATGACTCGTAGCTGCGCTGGAATGTCACAGAAACAAACATGCAAAGCTGTGCAACATTCATGCTCATATCCTATACGAAGCTCGTCTATGTAATTTTTGTAATGGTCCATGCAAATGGGACGAGTGTCTCTCTTTCCACACATATATCAGAGATGTGCAAGTCTATTTGGCCAGATATTTCTATTTGTAAGTAAATGAGAATTGTTGTACATTTCAGGTATTTAGAACCTGTATTCGAAATGAAAAATAGTTTAATACGAGCAGGGTGATCAAAGCATACCTTTCTTTGACAGAAAACCATGTCAACTATAAGATATTTTCTTTTTGTGTGACATCTGCTAAAAAATTATCAATTTTCCACGACTTACAAAAATGTTAATGTACTATTATGCTTTCTAGTTTTGAAATGCCCCTGAAATATTATGAAACAAAAACAAACAGAGCTAATGAAGAAGATGAGATCGTAGACAGCCAGGTCCAAACATATTTGAGGGAAACATACCATTTGGAAGCTCTAATTTAATAGTTTTAGTGTTGCGACTTCCTTTGTCATCCAGATTATGTTGCAAATGTCTTCTCTTGAAAAGATAGGTGAGACATAATGTTTATCGTTTTCAGCTAACCTCAACATTATCTTGATGACGAGAACTTCACGGCTAGCGACGGAGACCACAACTGTGTACGTATCCACATATCTCATCATAAGAGAAAGATAGTCAGACGTAACAAACCAAATAAACTGAAAAAGACAAAGAAACGTTCAAAATTATCATCTTTATGTGTATGAGGTTCATGTTACTCCACACAGAGGCAAAATAAATTCTGAACGAATTTGGCTAGACCTACACGTCATTTCCCTCATGACTTGACTCATTTCTTGTTCAACATTTGTGGTCTCCTTGCATGTAAAAGGACCAAAAACATTAAATTCATAGCAAGATAAGATCTATATAGTTGGCATTTACTACATGTAGGCCAAGCGGAATGAAAACATAGACGGTGACTGATTCCTACTCCCTGAATATAAAGCTATAGCATTTCTCACAATAAAAGCTACATTAGCAACCTAGACAAAGGATAATAAGACACCTAATACTTAAAAGAACGTCGTTAGTTCCTGAGAAGAAGGTAATTCCCCTTCCACTATGAAGGGCGATCAAGAACTAGAAGTCATTGGTGAGTAAGCATATATAATCCACTTTGTGGAGAACCTGGTCTTTCTTTCATATTCAAAAAAGGAAAAAAAATATGGTTTTGATATCTTATCATCCTATTGTATATATGAAAACACGGTACAAGTGACAAGAAAAGAATTTATAAACTAAACTTACTCGTTATTCTTTCTCACTTACCAGTTCAACAGGAAAAAGATAACCCAACAGTTCAAGATGAAAGGGATTTGGTCAGTAGCAGCCAAACAGAAGATTCCCTCTTAAAAAGATACAGATGGTGGATTCGGGTGGCTGTCTATACATTCTTTGTCATTTCAGGCCAATCAGTTGCTACACTTCTGGGCAGACTATACTACG
>OVAF01003236.1:0-12930 GCA_900406245.1 Odontarrhena argentea
AACTTTAAGATATGTAACACGGATACCGGAAGGTATGTGTTAAAGTGTCGTGGAGTATGGTGTAATTGGTATGTAAGAGTGGTGAAACAAGCAGGGGGTAGTTGGAAAGTTGTAAGATACCGGGTTAAGCACACATGCTCATCATCCGAATCGTGCATAACCATCAAAAGAAGGAACGGGACAGTTAAACTAGTGGCGGCGTTTTTGAAACGGGAATGTCCGAATCTAATGGACTTACCCAAGGCTAGGTCTATCATGGCTTACCTAAAAGACAAAATTGGGTTGGAGGTGTCTTATTGGACGACTTTGAGGGGAAAAAGAGCGGCAGAAAATAGTGTGCGTGGGAATCCGGTTGAGAGCTATAAGATTTTGCATTTGTATTTGTTCATGTTGGAGAAGGCGAATCCCGGGTCAGTGACTAGGTGTGAATTGAATGACGAGGGAAGGTTCAAATACTTGTTTGTGGCTTTGGGAGCTTGTATCGAAGGGTTTGGAGCAATGAGGAATTAAAGTTCTCCAAGTCGATGCGACTTTTCTAAAAACAGGACGTGGTGGCGTGCTTGTGTTTGCGACAGCTCAGGATCCTAATCATCACCATTATCCCATTGCGTTTGCCGTTCTCGATGGTGAGAACGACAAAAGTTGGAATTGGTTTTTCAGTCAAATGAGAAGTATTGTTGAAGATAATCCGGAATTGGTTTGGATAAGTGATAGAAATACAAGTCTCATCAAGGGGATTTTCGAGTTGTACCCTAGAGCGCAACATGGATTTTGCATGTATCATTTGTCAATGAATGTGAAAGGAAAAGTCGGTAATTTAAAAAAAAAAAAATCATGTGGGGAGAAATTCAAGGAGTTGGCAATTATTTACTCGGAGGTTGATTTCCTAAGGAATTTGAAGAGTTTGGAAGATTATATCCTACGGGGGTGGAGTACTTGGAAACTAGTGTGGTCGAGGGTCCGAAAAAATGGGCGAGATGCTATTTTTCGGGAGAGAGGTATAACATAAACACGACGAACAGTGCGGAGTCCTTGAATAACGTGTTCAAGGACGCAAGAGGAAACTCTTTGCTTCTTATGATGGATAAGATTATCGACAAAATAGCGGAGTGGTTTAATAAACATAGGAAAGAATCTGCCGGTGTGAGTGGAGCAAACGCTAGAAAATTGGTGCCCTTTGTCGAGAACGAACTGTCCTCTAGAATCCCGGGTGCGAAGAAATTAACATTGAATGAGTTGAACTCATTCATGCTTGAGTACAGTGTGATTGGTAAAGATGGGAAGTCGTACTTGGTGGATTTGAGGAAGAAAAGTTGCACTTGTACACTTGTAGGTGTTTTGACATCGAAAAGTACCCTTGCGTGCATGCAATAGCCGCACTTCTTAAGTATAACTCATGGAAAGAAAGGCCCGCGGATATCCATATTTATGAGTTGTGCTCAAAATATTATCAAATCGACACGTGGGCACTTGCTTACATTAGGACGATTTATCCAGTCCCGCATCAGAGTGAGTGGTCCGGAATTCCCGAGCATATACAAGAATCGTGGGTATTACCGCCAAGGCACAAGAAAAGAAGGGGAAGAAACCAAGTGAATAGGATTCCATCGACCGGAGAAAAGCGTCGGAAGACTACAAATAAGTATTTGCCACACCAAAATCTGGCTAACCTACTGGGGATCAATAATACGGCGGATACTAGTGGCGATGCATCGGAAGCGTGAACATTTTTTTCTTTGTTTTTGTATTTCTAGTTCTGTTTGGACAACTGCGTAAAACTTCAGACAACTATGATGCTATTAATTTTCCGAGAAAATGGTACCCGAACCCACTCTGGACGAACAACTGGGGAAAACTGGGTGCAACTATGTAGCCTCAAATTTCCGAGAGTATGGTACCCGGACCCTCTTTGGACGAACAACTAGGGAAAATTGGGGGCAACTACAAACGACTAGTTTAGGAAAAACGTAAAACATAAATTTTCATGTTTAAAGGGTAAAACTAACCTCGAAATGCCTTAACTTACATGTTAGTTCTGAATTACAATAAAAAAAATATCTTTAAATTTGGACCATATCTAGATTTCCCCACAAAATACCGTACACATTTGTGTGTTGTTTTAAAATCAAAATCAATTCTCCAAGGTGAGAATGAGAAGTAATGGTTCTCCGTCAATTATAAGTGTTTTGATATATTTGAAATGTAGTTAAAAGATATTATTAGAAGTGTGCAACCACAATGTCAAACAATTTGCAGGGTACAACTATAATTTCATGAAAACACTCAAATATACAACTATGTGTGATGTCGGACAACTCGAAAACTGGGGGAACAACTATTTGTTAAATTTGAAAATTTTAAAATTTTCAAATTTCCCTCCAAACCCGAAATGTTCCCTCCAAATTCGAATTTGCTCAAAAAAACCCAAAAAATTCAATTTCCCTCCAATTTTTTTGCCTCCTACCCACCACCTCGACCTTATAATCCGACCATTCACCACTCCATCACCTTTCTTCTTCACACAACACCCATTTCTTCTCCTCCAATTTTAAGAACCATTCACCAAATTTTCTTCTCCTTCCCTCTACACCCACGAAATCATGCCTAAAGATCCGAGAAGACATGAAGGTTTGAATTACGATACCGACCGCTCAAGCTCGTCCGAGGAAGAAGACGAGCACTTCCTCGAAATGTGCATTACCGACGGAACGCCGGACGGAATCCCGGAAAAATGCTTTTGTGGACGGAGGGTGTTCGTTCAACACGAACCTAGCGGCGAAGAAAAGGGAAGGGCCTATTACGCTTGTAACAAAAACGAATGGGGTCCTCAATTCCGTGATGGTCCACACTTCCGTAAGTGGTGGGATTACTCCGTCACGGAAGAAGTCATGACCTTGAAGACCAAAGCCGGCGAACAAGCTATCCGGATTCAACACTTGGAATCCGAGAATGCCAAGAAGAGCAATGAAATCGAGGAGTTGAAGGGAAGGCTTCTGGAGTTGGAGGTGGTGGTGTTGGGGAGAAAGCGTTAGCCGTTCATAATGGTTGTCTGTTTGAACAACTACACAACTACGAGTTGTAGTTGTTCTCTTGTTCCTTTTGTTCTTGTTTTAAGTTTAACTTTGGTGGTTTTTTATGTTTGTTTTTGTAATTTTTCTCTGTGATTCAATAATGACAGAGAAATTAATAAATCATTGCTACTAGTTAGGATAACAAATATGACCCAATCACACATAGTTGTACCGTACCAAAAACAAACAGTTGTACCTAGTTGTCCATACCGAAATACAAAACCAACTTAAATCCAAAAAACCAATCGTCCATGTACATAAAACAATCAACCAAGCCAACCAAGCCCTTAGACTCCCACTTGGCTGACTCTCTTTGTCCTCGGCTGACTCTCTTCGTCCTCGTCTTCAGTCTCTTACTCGCGCGTCCCTTTTTCTCGCCCTTTTCCTTCTCGGAAGGTTCCTCAACCGCTTCATCTAGAACTTCGTCATCCGCCTTTTTCGCCTTCCCTCTGGTTCTCTTCCTCTTCTTTGCTTCTTCCGTCTCGATAACATTCGTGTTTTCCGGAGGAATAATCATCTCTTCACTTCCCTTATTTGCATTTGAAGATAAGTCCAAGATCATTTCTTCCGCTTTCTTCATCCTCCCCTCCATGTCATCTAGCCTCAGACCAAACTCATCCATCTTCTCGGCCCACCCCTTGAAACCATCTGCCATGATCTCCTTAACCTCATTCAACTCCTCCAATATACTCCGTGTAGATCTCTCTCCACTTCCACTCGCATCCACGGTTTCTTTCGGAGTCGAGGACTTAGCGGGCTTACCACGCTTAACCGGCTTAATCTCCTCCTCTTGACCTTTGATATCAGCCCGACAAAGGTCCTCAAACCAAATAGATTTTCCCGCCTCCAATAGATTCCTCCAACTACCAACAACATCGTCGATGAAATCCACGTCGTGTCCTGGATCATAGAGCTGATACAAAAGCTCTTTCTCGTCATCTGTTGGCCACAAGATACTACTAAAATCCTACAAAGACAAAAAAAATAAACAAAATTTATGTTAGAACCCGTAATGTGCAACTGCCAGTAATGTCCAACTAAGAAGAAACCCGAAATGCAACTACCCGAAATGTGCAACTACCAAAAATGTGCAACTACCATTGATGTGCAACTACCCGAAATGTGCAACTGAGAACATACCTGAAATGTGCAACTACCTGAAATGTGCAACTACCAATAATGTGCAACTGAGAACATACCTATAATGTGCAACTACCAATAATGTGCAACTACCAATAATGTGCAACTGAGAACATACCTAAAATGTGCAACTACCTGAAATGTGCAACTACCTGAAATGTGCAACTACCAATAATGTGCAACTACCAATAATGTGCAACTAAGAACAGACCTGAAATGTGCAACTACCAATAACTACACAACTTAGTTAAACTATTTACTAACCTTTGTTTCACTGATTGCCTCATGGAGATCAGATATAGGCCACCCTTTCCCGGAGCAATGTTTGAACTTGGTTTTGCACATCCAAGGGCACCCGAGGCGTTCTTCCTCGTCCTCTTCATCCTTCTCTCTATATTTCGTAATGAGGGCGGGGATTGCCTCGAAAGCAAGAAGCTAGAAATGAAAACCATTACAACAATCATCCAAATAAACATTATTTCACACAACTATTTCATATTCAAAGGACATACATACCTCTAAAGACGTGATGAAACCGGGGAAAGTAACATGCGTGTGCTCCACCTTTCCATCCATCTTTTTCAACAATTTCTTGATTTCTTTAAGATTGTCAAGAAACGTGTACCGGCCCCATGGAAATGTGTTACAAAACTCGGGATCCGACGCGGCCTTTCGAAGAAACCCGTCCGAGAGTGGAGCATCCTTGCCACGCTTAGCATTTCCCTTTATCACGCTCGTAAGAAAGTCGAGAATCGCCGCCATATTCAAACGATCCTTCGAATACTTCTTCATCCCGAGAAACTTGTCCTTCAATTCACCTCCGCATCCGTGCATTTGTTTTTTCCCTTGACATGCCTCACAACAAAACTCAAATCCCCTCTTTCCTTCGCACGCGGGTACGGGCTACAATCTAACCCGGAAATGAGGGCGTGCTCCTTCACAGAGTACCGAATCGGAACTCCATTTACCACAAACCATGATTCCTTCTTCTTCTCGATTTTGGCGCTTCGTATGAGAAGCAAATAAAATCCCATGGTTTTGTGAGTAGTCTCTCTCGGCATGTGGAAAAAGTGACGGAATTGAGGATGATCGTGAAACCATTTAATCTCATTCTCATTAAGAATTTCCTCCAAATTCTTCACCGTTTCAGCAATGTAACAATTTGTGGCGATCTTCATGGTTTTGTTGTACCATTTCGGCTTTATGTACATCTTATCCCGTAGATATGCTACGGCTCCATATGAATCCGATTCCTATAACAAAGATATCAAATTCAACAACATCAAGGACAATCTCAATTCAACGGACCAATTCAAGAGTCCATTTCAATTCCTTAACAATTCAAATCCAATTCAACAACATCAATCTCAACATCAATCACAAACATATATACTTACGGTTTCATCCTCATCGTCGTCAATCCGATTATGTCTCGAGAATCCGGGATCTCCAATCACTTCGTCATCCTTCTCGGGATTCTTCTCCGCCGCGTTCTCGGAATTCTTCTCCGCCGCCATCTCGGGATTCTTCTCCACCGCCTTCTCGGCCTCATCGGGCTCCGTCCGCTTCTCGGCCTCCGCCACCTTCTCGGGCTCCGCCGCATCCTCGGGCTCCGTCCGCTTCTCGGCCTCTGCCACCTTCTCGGGCTCCGCCGGATTCTCGTTCGACTCCGGGTTCTCGGGTTCTTCCGCGGACTGTGCTTCGCCTCCACCGTGTTCGTCTGTTGCTTTCTCCGCGTCGGAATTCTCGGCAATCGGCTCCGGTGGATTTTCTTCGTCGGAGGAGGAAACGTTAAACCGTTTCTTACGACCACCACGACCCATTGATTTCTATCCTTCTCCGGCTCTGTTGTACCCCTAGTTGCTCTATCTCAAGAACAAGAGAAGAACGATGAAGAGGGAAGAGAGATTTGTGTCCGTTTCCTTTGAAAGTTTCGGTTGAGATTGGGGAATGAAGAGGATTTAGGGATTTAAATCCACTAAACCGTTGCATTGGTTCAATTTTCCGGTTTCATTTGGGAATTAATGTTGATTTATTTATTTGTTGGTTTAATTAGAAGGAAATTGGGTTTCGGGTTGGGTCATCGGATTATCCGCGGGTCGACCCTGGTTCTGAAGCGTAAAAACTACCAACTTTCATATATTATGGTAATTAACCTCATTTCTGTATTTAAGAAAAAAGAAAAACGAAAAGGAAATAAACTGAGAGCCTTTTAACCCATTTGCTCTCTAGGGAGAGTATTTTAGCCAATTTTTCAATATTCAACTTGAGAGAATATTTGTCACAAGAAATCCTCTTATATATTAAGAGGACCCAGTTTGCCTGACCGAAATAATACAAATTAACTGGTTTAACATAACCAGAATCAATTACACAATCATTACTCTAATAATCCCTTTTTTCTTTTTTCAACTAAATATGGTTGTGTTTGTCTGTCTAAAATTTTGTTGTGGATGTAATGTTGTAAACTATCAAGCATATTGGATTGTTGGTTATATTAGCTTTTTTTTTTTTGTGGTAAAAAAAAATAAAGAATTTAAATGAGATGAAAGAGATAAATTGTATAAAATGAGAAAAATTGTATCTCTTTAATATTAAAGTTGAGTTCTTAACTCATTTTTTAAAGTGTCCTCAGCAACACATTTAGAATGAATATTTTTTACCATTGGATTTGCCACATCATAATTCGTAATCTATAATTTCAGCAGTTAGATATACCACATTTATATTCAAAGTTCAAAAGTACCTATATAATAGCTAATTTTTTCTCGGTTTATCACGGGTCTCACCTTTCTTTATAATGTCAAGCTTCGATTTAGATATTATGTAACCAATTAATTATACTTAAGGCCCATAATTCAACCAACTTAATTATGTAACCTCAACCCATCGTCTTCCTCTTTGATTGTTTTGTTTCCTTTCCTTTCCTTTCCTTTCCTTTCGATCTTGACGGCAAAACTGATACTTACAACAACACAAAAGTTATTCACTAAATGTATAATTCATATCTCATTTACTCCCCACGAATCCATGAATGATTCTTATTCAGTTAGGATTGGTACGTGTCTAGATATCTTTAAATCTCCACTCAAGTCTTCTTAATTAGACTGTTATTCCTTATAAATATTATACTTTAATCAGAATCTTCTACACCTTCTGTATGAAGAAACGATTAGATTAGAAGGAGATCCGTGTTTGAAATCGGGGGAGTCGAAGTGGTGAAGCGGAGATAGAGGTTGTCGGTGAGAGTTCCCCGTGAGATCGAGTCTCAGCGTCAATGCTCTTTCAATAGCACTAACCCTAAGTCAACAACGCCGTCAGTGCTTTTCAAAGTTTTTTTTGGATGATCAATATTTTTGGATCTAATAGTATTATTTGATGATACTAGAACCGTCACCTCGGCGATCGTGGTGACAGATTGGTATCACATAATGTATTGAAAAAGAAGGAGCTCGGAATCACTGTTTATATTGACAACTGA
Source organism: Odontarrhena argentea (assembly GCA_900406245.1). NCBI lineage: Eukaryota > Viridiplantae > Streptophyta > Magnoliopsida > Brassicales > Brassicaceae > Odontarrhena > Odontarrhena argentea. Next base: position 7,693 of record OVAF01003236.1, read on the forward strand.
TGGTCAAAATACAATTGAGTGGGATTAAATACTGCAAACAGCTCGGAAACTACATGATTAAGCTGAAGTCTCTGAGTGGTGTTTGCAGCTCGGAAGCCCAAAAAGATGCTTTGAAGTGACGTTTCATCTCCCTTTTATAGTAGAGCTTTATTAACCCACGCGCGGGTTGGCACGCGGATCCCACCTCGGGCGGGGCCTTCAGTCGGGTTCACACGCTTTGCAGTCTGGTTATGCCTACGTGGCACCCTTTTGTCCGAGGTGGCTTGTACGGACTCCGACGTGTGCTGGTGACATCATCCGAGTGACATGTCATCAGTCTCCCAAAGTCGGTGCCGAGGTGGATGATGACATGTCATGATGTGGCACTATTCTTCTGGAAGATGATTCTTAGCGGGCCTGAGACTTTTGGGCCTTATGTGAAGAAGACATAAAACTAAGTGGGCTGTGCTCAGTCCAGCCCACACATTATTCGTGTTCTTTGGAATTAGATATCCTTTCGATTATTTGGTTTCGGTTTGATTTCGGTGTGGGAGTCGTTGAATTTATCACGGTTTATTCTTTGGTGTATTAGGTTCCTAAATGACATGCTTGACATGTTTGGGTTTAAGGTGGCTATATTCATAACTCAAGAGACTCTAGATTCTTTGGTCCTCTACCTTACGGTCTTATCCAAAGAAGGAGTGCTTTGGAGTGCTATTGTCTCTTTCTCTTTACCCTACAATATTTTATATGAACTTTTAATACAAATCTGTCGAATCAATTTTTCTAAATATTTCGAAAGTGTTATTTCCAATTGATCACTGACTTTATTTATTTCGTGAGGCCTAGGAAACATTGAATTTCGGTCCATGGTTGACACCAGTCACCATGCCATCTATCGAGGTAATTTATCATCTCTCTCTCTAAGTTCACTTTCATTTACAAAGTTTCTAGATTATGATTTGCATTTGGATGTTCAGGTGGGGACAGTGGGAGGAGAACACACAATCATCGTGTTTAAACCTACATGGAGTTAAAGGAGCGAGCAAAGAGTCCTCAAGGACCTTGGACTTTCTTGAGAAAAAGTCATTCCTACCACATCAAATCAAAACACCACAAAAAAACATACTGCTTTCCATTCTTCTTATCTAATAAGAATGTGTAATTGAAAAATGAGATGTATTTTTATAAAATAACGTTAATAAGAAAACTTATTAGTGAATTAGAATACGATGAAGAATAGGATTAATGTGGGTATATGAATCAAATTATGAGATGTATATGAATCAAATAACTTTAATGGGTTTGGGATAAAAACACCACATATGTGGGTATATGAATCAATTTCATCTTATATTTAAAAGACCACAAGTCATCTTACAATCAAAAGACCACATATCAATCATACAGAAAAAGATCGTGAAAAATATTAATTTTTACAACCACAAGTCTTGAAAAATTAAATGAAATGTTGCTAAACAAAAAATAGTAAAGCGGAAAAAAAAAAGGTCGTGTATGAGAAGATAAAAGTTTTCCGGATGACCTCTAAGAGCATCCGTATAATGGTACTTCATAATTATTGTTGTGTTTTAACAAATCTTAACATACGTTATCTTCCTGAGAAATATTTTAATCTATGATTTTTTTTTTTTTTTAAATTGATTTTCGGTAAGTGCTCCTTTCTAAAGGTTCAGATTTTTTAAATTGTGTCTTTTAAGCATATATACCCTTTGCTTTATGGTATGGAAAATGTAGTCAGTGGGTGGAGGCAACAGGCGTTAGACCAATAGGTCAAATTCAATTTTAATTGGACTATGATCATCTAAATCATGCATTAGTGTTGTTGTCTAATTTTTCGAAATTAATTTATTTTGTTAACTCATTAGATACTTTGAAAACTTCATAAATTATAAATGCCAAAACACTATCAATATACCAAGAGCAAATGTATAATGGAAATATAAGAGTGGAAGAGGTTAGACAATATTTAACTAACTGCGTACCTACTCATTTTCTCATCTGACCAAACTTTATATAAAACTATCCTACTCGTTTACTTATTACCCTAAGCCCTTATTGACGAATGACGACACACCCTTTAGGCCTTTAGTTACGTCCTCTCATCTCTCTTTGTTCTTCTTTAACTCTATTTTTTTCTTCTTCTTTACTATTGGGATTGTGAGAATCAATTATTAGGATTGTACATTGATGAGTAAGATACGAGATCTCTTTAGATTGAATTGTAATCGTATCATATCGTATCATCTACGATATCTTCCCAAGTTGTATAAATACCCAAGACATGTGAATATACAGAGCAGAGATTTCCTCTCAATTTGACATGGTATCAGAGCAGGAAATCAAAAACTAAAACTTTTCTCTGTTCTTTACAAAATTACGGCACTATGGCAAAAGAAGACTCAAGCAAATCTATGGTGGCAGGAGCCTCTGAAGCTGATGGGACGCTACAGTCTCCATATTACTTGCATGCCTCTGACAACACAGGGCAAGCACAGACACCAATTCTTTTGAATGGTGATAACTACGAGAGATGGGCTAAGCTCATGAAAAACTCTCTGAGAACGAAAAGGAAATTGTGTTTTCTTGAAGGAACTTTGAAGCGACCAACCAATAATGAGGTTGACGCAGAGAAGTGGGACATGGTGAACTCCATGATTATCGGATGGATATATAGCAGTATTGAACCTCGCTTGCGTCCATCGGTGTCTCTTGTTGAAGACGCAAAGTTGATGTGGGATGGCTTGAAGAGAAGATTTTCTGTGAGCGATGGAACTAAAGATCATCAATTGAGAGCGGCTTTAGCTTCATGTAAACAAGAAGGAGAGACAGTAGAAGCTTATTTTGGAAAATTGAAGGTGATTTGGGATGATCTTGCTGACTTTGAGGTGGGATTCAAGTGTTGCTGTGGAGACGGTTCGTGTGAAGCTATGGTGAAGTATCAAAAATACTGTGAAGGAATTAAGATTCACCAATTTCTGATGGGGCTCGACAGTGCAAGGTTTGGGACGTCGAGGTCTAATCTCCTCAGCGAATCCGATCTGAACCTTGATAAAGTCTATTCACGGATTGTGCAAGAAGAGCGACACATCAACGCGATGCGAGCACAAGAGGAACGTGGTTCGGCAGTTGGTTTTTCAGCATCAACAGGATCGAGTAATGGTATGATGCGGTCAAACAATAAAGGGGCTAAGTGTGCACATTGTGGAAAACCTGGTCATGAGATGTCAGGCTATTTTCAGCTTCATGGCTATCCAGAATGGTACACAGAGAAGACTGGAGGACGAGGATCTGGACGCGGACGAGGAGTTGATTCTCAGGGTCGCGGTCGTGGCTCTAGTCGTGGAGGACCACGAGCAAACAATGCGCAAACCGTTGAAGGGATTCCTAATTTCACTCAAGACCAGTGGAACTCTTTGGCAACATTCATGAACAACCAGAAATCCGGTACCACCGATAAACCATCTGGTAAGAGAGATACTCTGTATTTGTGTGGAAAAGAAAGTAGGTATGATGTGATTATCGATTCTGGTGCCTCACATCATATGACAGGGGATGATGGACTTTTAACAGATATTGTTTCCGTAACACCTTGTCAGATTAAGCTACCTAATGAATAGTTTACATGGGCTACGAAACAAGGAACATTGAATCTTGGAGGCAAACTTGTTTTGCACAATGTTTACTTTGCTTCGCATTTGACAATCACATTGATTTCTGTAGCTCAATTGTTGAGAGATATTGCTGAATTTGTGGAGTTCACAAAGAAGTTTTGTGTGATTCAGGACCAAAGTTCGAAGACTTTGATTGGTGCGGGTGAAGCACGCAATGGGGTTTATCATTACACAGGAGCGTTAGAGGTTGAAGCTGGTCTTGGTGCACGGTTACAACCTAGAGATCTGTGGCATCAAAGGATGGGTCATCCTTCTTCTAAAGTATTGTCATATCTTTCTGATGTTGGTAGTTTTAAGAATAAAGTTGGATTGTCAGAAAAATCGTGTGATATTTGCATTAGAGCAAAACACACACGTGATGTCTTCAATGAAAGTTCTAATAAAGCTGAAGCTCTGTTTTCTTTAATTCATTGCGATCTTTGGGGTCCATACCGCACGCGTGCATCATGTGGTTCACACTACTTCCTTACTATCGTTGATGATCACACACAAGCTGTGTGGACAATTTTACTTCTTGAAAAGTCTGAAGTGGCAACAACCTTAAAGAATTTCATCATGTTTGTTGAACGACAATTTGAGAAACGAGTAAAGATTATAAGATCAGACAATGGAACCGAGTTCATCTGTTTGAAAGAATACTTTAAGGAATTGGGTATTATTCACCAGACATCTTGCGTAGCTACGCAACAACAAAACGGAAGGGTGGAACGCAAGCACAGACATATACTCAACGTAGCTCGTGCGCTCTTGTTCCAGGCCTCTTTACCTATACGGTTTTGGGGAGAAGCTATTCTTGCTGCGACGTATTTGATCAATCGAACACCTTCGAGTTTGTTGAATGGAAAGACACCGTACGAGCTGCTCTATGGAACGCAACCTGATTACTCTCAAATTCGGGTATTTGGCTCTTTGTAACAATGATAAATTTGGTGAAAGGAGAGTGGCTAGAGACAATGATAAATTTGGTGAAAGGAGCATCCGATGTTTGTTCCTTGGATACGAATTTGGAAAGAAAGGATGGATAGTGTTTGACATCGAAAAGGAAGTAAAGTTTATATCATGTCGTTTGCGTCTACAAAACACGTCGCAAACGACTATTTGCGTCGCATTTGCGACGAAATATATTCGTCGTATAAAGCTCGTCGCAAATCTCACAACGTCGCCCTTTCGTCGCACAATTTGCGACGTTTTTCATTTCGTCGCAGATAGGACGCCAAAAAATTTGCGTCTTTTTTGCGACATTTCCTTTCGACGCAATGTTTTGCGACGTTTTTGCGTCATAGCCCTTTGTTCTCGCAAATACGTCGCAAAATTCGGCGACGTTTTTGCGTCATAGCCCTTCGACGCAATTATTTGCGACGTTTTTGCGTTATAGCCCTTAGTCCTCGCAAATAGGTCGCAAAATGTAGCGACGTTTTTGCGTCATAGCCCTTCGACGCAAATTGTTAAAAATTTGCGACGTGTTTCCGTCTTAGCCCTTCATCGTAAATAAGTAGCAGTTGCGACTTTGTTGCGTATGTTTTTAGTCGATATTGTGCGTCTAATTTGCGTCATTTCGTCGCAAATG
>OVAF01003237.1:0-11970 GCA_900406245.1 Odontarrhena argentea
GAGGAATGAAACAGGAAAATATGAAAATAGCTCCTGCATCAGACTCCTCCACTTCTGGGGAACTCGACCTCGAGTTCTTTTCTGGATAACGAACCACCTCTACTTGGAATGGACAACCATAATTGCTAGGTTGTAGTTTCTTGTACCTCGCGCTTGTATCTTTCTTAGGGACAAGAAGGACTGGTACTGCACAAGGACTCATGCTCTCACGAATGAACCCTTTCTTCAACAAATNTTCGTTCTCCTTAGGACTCATTCGATAGCGAGGCAGATTTGGTAGGCTAGAACTTGGAATCAGGTCAATGCGATGCTGGATATCTCGCATAAGAGGTTGGTCATTCGGTAGTTCCTCCGCAACTAACTCCTTAAAGTCTTCTAGATTGTCCAAAATCTCACGTGGAGTCTTTTCCTCCGCTACGGTACTCATCAATCCTTTAACCACCAAAGGATAGAAACACTTTGCCTCTTTAACATCTTTATCTAGTTCTTTGTCATCTTGTGTTATGACCAAGAAACTAGACTTCTTCTTCTTTGCAGTGTTACCGAATTCCTTAACAGAAGCCATAGCAATTTTATGAGCACCCCATGTAAACATAATCACATTGTCTCGTCCCCGATATGTGATGTCGTTATCATACTGCCAAGGCCTCCCAAGAAGAATATGGCAAACATCCATGTCAAGAACATCACAAGTTATCTCTTCTTTGTAATGTTTACCTATAGATATAGGAACTTTACAAGTCTCGCTAACCCTCACTTGTGATCTTTTCTTCACCCAACCAAGACCGTATGGTCTTTCATGACGAGTTGTGGGTAGCTTCAAATATTCCACCAGCTTTTGAGAAATTAAATTCTCCGAACTTCCGTTATCAACAATCACATTGCACACTTTGTTTTGAAGAGAACAATGTGTTCTAAACAAATTCTTGCGTTGTCCCTCCTCTTTAGGTGATACCAAGACTCGTTGAAGCACAATACTAATCCTGTCATCAGATTCCTCTTCAGCAAACTCAACTCCTTCATACTCATCATTCTCATCCAAATCTTCTTCTTCCTCATATTGTCCATCTTCTAAAAAAGCAACAGTTCTTCTACTTGGGCAAACATTTGATTTGTGACCCTGTCCTTGGCAACGATAACATTTGTCAAGAGATGGTTTAGCATAAGGATTATTCTGCTTTGGAGCTGTTGTTTTGGTTTGCTGAGTATTAGTAGAACTAGTAGCTCCTTTATTTCCCGGGCCGGAATCTTTGGTCATTGTACTCTTATCCTTTTCACCATCTGATTCGAAGCTATTTTGAGGCGTGAAACTTTTGAATGGTGAAAAGCCACGAGATGACTTCTCCATTAGCTCTGCCTTCAAAGCTAGACTCGAGGCCTCTTGCACAGTCCATACAGTTTGCAAACCCATCTTCTCCTGAAGAGACCCCTTTAAACCGCTGATATACCTCGCCACTTTCTGATTTTCCGATTCGCTTAAGTCATTACGCTCAGAGAAACGTAAGAACTCAGCTGTATAATCAGTCACGGTTCCGTTTCCTTGAACACAATTGATGTACATCTTGTAGAGAATTTGCTCATAGTCTTCCGGTAAGAATCGATCCAACATCAATTGTTTCATTCGACGCCAAGTCTTAACAGGTCCTTTCCTTTGTCTTTGCCTTTGGATGACAAGTTTATCCCACCATACAGCAGCAGTCTTCTTCAACCTGATTGCTACCATCTTAACTTGTTTATTCTCAGGGACGCCCATGACTTCGAAGAATCTATCAACATCTATCTGCCAATCCAAAAATTCCTCCACTCCCATAGTTCCGTAGAACAATGGAATATCAGCCTTTACTCGATAATCATGATTGTTTTGTTGATTCCTTTGTTCTTCTATTTCTTCTTCTGAATCTTCCTCAGAACTGGAACCGTTATCAATAATATCACGATTGTTCCTGCCTTGCTGACGATCGTTTCCAGCTTGCTGGACCCGATTTTGTTCCCTTCTCCCTCCTCCTCCTTGCACTGCTTCAGCAATCTGGTTGGGTAAAGCCGCAACCTGATTAGTTAAAGCTGTCAACAAAGCTTCTAAACGAGTGCCTAAACTCTCGATATCGGCTTTGGTAGATGGTTCACCCATGGCTGTTCAAGTTTCGAAAAGAGTAGGAGAAAGCCTGCTCTGATACCACTTGACGCAGTCGGAATAATCCTAGGAATAGCAAGCGCTAATCCCAGTTAAACTCAAGCTAGCAAGCGCTAAGCTTGTAAGAAATCTCTGGAATCCACCAGAAAAGATAAAAGCTCTCAAAAGAGAAAAGCTCTTGAACTTGAATAGAATTGATTATGAGATGAATTATGAGATTGAATTGTGAATATTACAATCACCTAGGGATCCTTTTATAATAAAATCCCAAAGAGAAATTAGGAAAATGCTAAGTAATAAGGAAATTAAGAAAAAGGAAAAACACCAAAAATAAAAAAAATATATCAAAAAACCATAAAAGTAAAACTAGAGGAATGAAACAGGAAAATATGAAAATAGCTCCTCCATCATAATCTATTATACATCTGTTGTGCTACGTTCATAAATGGTATCAATATGAAAAAACTATGAAGAGCAATATATCTATGGATCATTATGGTCCAAAATGCTGTGCTTTAGTTCGACCAAATGATATGCTTCAACTACAAGAATTGATTATAACACCAAATATAATGAAAAACGTTTTGGCAATTACTATATTTGGGAATTGTTATATATTAAATTTTTTTTTAAAAAAAAACTCCATTAATACTTGCAGAAAATGCCAGCTTCATCATCATCATTACAACCATTAATTCTCTCTCTAAATCTAGTCCCTTTTTCTCTGTGCTAAGTTGTTTGGTTGGATNCTTTTTTTTCTATTTTGTTAGTATTCTAATAAAAAAGCTAAGTTGTTTGGTTGGATCCGGACTTTGGAGATTGTAAAATGAATAGTTTTTAAAAAATTCATAATTCTGAATAATGTATATGTACAACAAAATATCCAAAAGCTATGTTGTTTGCCTTATTAGCCTTGTATCTCTGTCGACAGATTCAAAAGAATATTTCCTCAAGCCTTAGAAAGTATCAAAGTAATAAGGTAAGCGTAATTTTTTGACTAAAATAATTTGGTTAATTGGTTTTATGCGTATGGAAGGAAATGGTTTACACGTGTACTTGTCCATGAGTTGTTGTCATGCGTTACAACCTAAAATTGGGCCCACCTCTTTCGAACTTTTGGGCCTATACTTGGGACCCATACCATAGCTCTGTTATTTTGTCTACATATACGAACGAACACACGAAGAACAACGCAGAGTTCTTTTTCCGACCACACAAAATAGAACAACATAGAAGCTTTTCTTGGTAATAATTTGAGCATTGGACAATCTTTTGTAATTTTATCCCAATATGCTGACAGAAGCCTTTCCTAAGAGTCTTACGTTCCTACAATCCTCTAGAGGTTTACGATGCGTGATATATATATATAGTAATCACATTGAAATTTCTAATTGCAAAAGATGAATGCCTATGCCTTAAAATGTGCCCTCAGAACGATGACCAAAAAAGAGAGATAAAATGAGTCACGTACATTAATGTTGTTAGAAGCTTAATTTACATATGTTTTTTTTTTGTCAACCATTATCATTAGAAAAAGCCCACACAGAGCCCATGGATACAAGATTTTACAAATGATTCTGAAGCCCAATAATAAACAAAAAACATTGAAGCCCTAAACAAGAAAAGAGATTCGTCGGGAAGAAACAGGCGCCGCCTGCCAACACCTTCACCGGACAGAAACTGACGATTGAAGCTACACAGAAAGATTTCAATGACTTAAACTCAGATAAGCTTCCAATCTACCTGTTTTTCTTCAGAACCAGATGAAAAACCTTGAGGAAGATCCCCTGAAATCTTCAAGTTCTCTGATTAAAATCAAGTACAGCTTCAAAGAAATCACCAAAAACATCAAATCCGAAGAGGCTTTATCGGCTACTGAATCCAGATCTATTGATTCAGCTCTTGAGTAGGAAAACTCCTAAACCGACAAAGATATTATATATTCTACCGAAAGTTGATATTTAAAGCAAAAACTAAGAAGAAAAACAGAGAACGAAGAAGAGTGAAGGGATCAGAACACCCTCAAGAAAAGAAAAAACAGAAAAAATCCGTTGAACGGAATCTTGACCGGAGAAACCGGAGAAGGGACCGTATAAAACGGAAACTGTACAAACAAAAAACAAAAAGGGAAGATTCCGGCGCCGGCGAACCGACGCCGGAAACGCTTAGGCACCGATCTGAGGCTCTGTTAGTAAGAGGTCTGAGAGTATTGAGAGAGAAAGAGGAAAGAGAATGTGGTTTCGAATTGCATAATTTACATATGTATGTTAATTATGATGTGCACCCAGCCGGATATTTGTTATGAAGTCAGTTTGGTAAACCGTTTCCAGTCCAACCCGTGGAAGTGACATTGGATGGTAGTGAAGAGGATCCTCAAATACTTGAATGAAAATATAGACTATATATTGATACACGGTTTTAAACCTGATAATTGCAAGTGTACAACAGACACATTAGTAAATTAAGTTCGATTCTACAAAGACCAATGTCACACAAGGAAATCTATTATTCTTTAAGTAGAGCTAAGACAATTTAAAAGAGTTTGTTAGACATTTGCAAATTCTTAACCAAATTATCAACATGTATAAGCTTTCCAAATCATTGACTTCGGACCAACATTTATCATTCAAAAGAATACAGTTTTGTACATATGAATGAATACACTGCTTTATAGTGTTCACGTCAAGAAATTAAAAACTCCAAATTTCGGATATTCCAACAACTAAGTTGTGCAGACAAACACCGAAATAATGATCAATGTCATTGTCTAGAAAAAATATATATATATGCTCTTGAGGGAAGAAAGAGTTAACTATCACATGTGCTAACAGGATTCGATTGCTTTTGGGATTTCTAATTAAGTTGACTAGTTACGTACAGAGATGACCACGAAAACGCAATCGGAGTTGTGAAACATGGCGCGTACGTGTAAAGATAAATAAAGTATTTCTTGTCATTAATATCAATTAATCGGTTAATCATAACATTTAAATTTGAAGTACTTTTCTTTGGTTTGATGCTTATCTTAATCGTATCATATTATCATTTACGACGAAGTGTAGCGTAATGAAACTTTATAACAAATTGCATAAATATCTCGTACGTAGTAGCTGGACAGCGTGTTGATCGTCGTGGTTCCACCACCATCGCATTTCATCTAAAAAGTAATCTTTGTAAAATATTGTTTATATTAATCTTGTGTAAGAGATAACAGATACTTTTAAAGTAACTTTTGAAAATTAATNTATAACATTTAAATTTGAAGTACTTTTCTTTGGTTTGATGCTTATCTTAATCGTATCATATTATCAATTACGACGAAGTGTAGCGTAATGAAACTTTATAACAAATTGCATAAATATCTCGTACGTAGTAGCTGGACAGCGTGTTGATCGTCGTGATTCCATCACCATCGCATTTCATCTAAAAAGTAATCTTTGTAAAATATTGTTTATATATTAATCTTGTGTAAGAGATAACAGATACTTTTAAAGTAACTTTTGAAAATTAATATTTAATAAAGTGGATGACTTTGTATAGATCTGATTTAGTATTAAAAGTTTTAAAATAAATAAATCATGCATGGTACATATCTAGTGTGCTTGACTGAAATCTAGAATTTTCGGGACATGAGGTTATAACTATGGTCTATATATGAGTGGCCAATTGATGCATGTAGTAAGAAACGTGAACGGAGTGAACGAAAATGAGAACTGAAACATGACAACGTTGACACCAATACACTTGTTTTGTGGTCTGTCTGATTTTAAAATATGTTTTAGATTAATTTTGAAGTCTGGTAATTGATCCTAACTAAAACACTTTTAAAGATCACCACAATTCGTAAAACCGTAACAGTAGAGCTAATAACATACTTCGATAAACTTGTTATCATCAAATGATAAAAAATGCTCAAAACACCACCAATAACTCTCAAAACAAAAAAAAAAAAGGTATAAAACAAAATGATATAAACATATCATCAAAGGTCTCCAAACATTCAAGTAATTAAGGATTAGCGTTTCGTTGTTGGATTTTTGGGTGAACATATTTCAATTGATTTGTTAAAGAACAAATCTAATGTAATGTTACGTCATGTCTTGACTCCATTAAGAGCCATTTATAAGCAATAATTGTTAGAATGACCTTCACCTCACCAAAAGACAATATGTAACACCAAAGAATTTTTAGGTGAGATACTTCATACTTGCATGTTATTTTCTTTTACAGGTGACCTACTGAAAAAGGTAGTACAAATTTATTTCTAGAATTATTTTTTTAAAAAAGTTTTTTTGAATGAGAGTTATTTTAATTTTCTATTAATATTTTAGTTTGAGATTATATATTTTAGGTTTTTTATAAATGTCACGACATGTGGCTTCTCTCAAACATCTTTCATATAAATTAAACATCTTGGATATAAAGAAAGATAATATCTATATATATATATATATATATATATATATAAATAGATATTAATGAAATAGATAGTTGTTTACTCGTTTGGACCACGTTCTCTGCGTCTTGCAACAGCCTTTGTTTACATCTTTCATGCGATGGTTATGTTTATATGTAAGAAAGAACCAAATAAAGAAAAAGATAAGGAATCTGGTTTTCTTTGTCTTTCCAAGCTCAAAGAAACCTCTCTCACACTCTCCTCATTTACACGATTTTAATGTTTATTTCTTTAACTCATTATCTCAAAGACGTAACAAAGATGGAAAGGCTATAAGTAAAAAAGAAAAAAAGAAAACAAGACCTATCAAATTAAAAAGCAGAGAAATACATAAAATTTAGTGCTCTTTTATTTTTCTGAGATTTCTTGGGTTTCTTTACATTTTTCTCGTTTTTTTTTTATTCTCCTTTGGGGAATGATGAACTATCTTAGCCATCTTGAACCTGATTACTCTGAGTATGTTGAAGTTGATCCTACTGGAAGATATGGAAGAGTAAACATTCTTTCTCTCATCTTTCAATCTATGTGTTTGTTTGTTGAGGTTTTATGTTGTTGTTATTGCAGTATAATGAAGTTCTGGGTAAAGGATCTTCAAAAACAGTGTAAGAATCCCATTCCTCTTTGTTCCTCTTGGTATCATTGATTGATTCTTAGAAAATGATCATTGCAAAGAAAAAGAAAAAAAGTGAAACTCTTTTTCTGTTTCCTTAATGACTTCCCCACTTGGTAAATTTATTCTACTAGTACTCAAACAGGAAAATAATCCATTTTGGTTTTGAGCTTAAACCACTTTGGTTTCTGCATAAAGAAAAGACATCTTCATCCTAATCATACAGTACATCAAAAAACTTGGTATAATGATTCTGAAAGAGGCAACTATTTTTGTGGTTCCTTCATTTGGTTTTGAAGTTACAGAGGATTTGATGAGTATGAAGGTAGAGAAGTAGCATGGAACCAAGTAAAGCTTTACGATTTCTTGCAGAGTCCACAGGAACTGGAGAGGCTCTATTGTGAGATCCATCTCCTTAAAACCTTAAAACACAAAAGCATCATGAAATTCTACACTTCTTGGATAGATACCGAGAATCGAAACATCAACTTTGTCACTGAAATGTTCACTTCTGGCACCCTCAGACAGTAATTAAGCCTCTTTTATATCTAACTTATGCTCTCACAAACATTTTATCAAAATGTTACAATTAAATTATGTTATTGGTGAATACAGGTATAGGCTAAAGCACAAGCGAGTGAACTTAAGAGCGGTGAAGCATTGGTGTAGACAGATACTAAGAGGGTTGCACTATCTTCATACCCATGACCCTCCAGTGATTCACAGAGATCTAAAATGCGACAACATTTTTGTTAATGGGAACCAAGGAGAGGTCAAGATTGGGGATCTTGGTCTTGCTGCTATCTTACAGAACCCTCACGCTGCTCATTGTGTCGGTATACAAGCTTGATACTTTTGCTTTTCCTAAGTTGATATTGGGACTGTGATGCTGAAAGTGAACATCATTTTTTTTTGCTTTATTAGGGACACCAGAGTTTATGGCTCCTGAAGTTTATGAAGAACAATACAACGAATTAGTCGATATTTACTCGTTTGGTATGTGCGTTTTGGAAATGGTAACGTTTGATTACCCGTACAGCGAGTGTAACCACCCAGCTCAAATTTACAAGAGAGTTATATCGGTGAGAATCCATCCGCTTTTTTCCCCTGGTAATAAGGCTTTACATTGTATATAAGACCGTTAAACTCTGTCTCTCAGGGCAAGAAACCAGATGCATTAGATAAGGTGAAGGATCCAGAGGTTAAAGGGTTTATCGAGAAATGCTTAGCCACTGCATCCCTTAGGCTCTCTGCTCGTGAACTATTAGACGACCCTTTTCTTTGCATCGATGAAGTTGAATCGGATTTTAGACCCGTAGAAAACGAAAGGGGACAAATAGTTGAAACTGGGGCTCTTCCTAATCGTATGCATTCTTATCATCTAGTTGACTACTACCGCAATAACCAAACCATAGGAAACTCTTGTGATCTTTCTCCCTACTCAAGCGGTTGCTACAGCCACGATTATCAGAAGAACAGTCCGGATTACAACGGAGATCGGACTGTAGAGTCACACAGAATAGAGCTCTTTGAGTTTCATACTGATGATCATGAAGATGAAGACGACGACAAGAGTTTTACTAACTTTAATATAAGCATAAAAGGGAAAAGAAGAGACAATGGTGATGGATTGTTCCTCCGACTCAGAATCGCTGATGAAGAAGGTTTGTGACACACTCCACAGCTTTCCTCTATATCGGATCTTTAGAGTTCTTAGGTCGTAAAGACACACTGTTGAAGCTTGTCTTTGATTCTCACTGTTGCAGGGCATGTCAGAAACATATACTTCCCTTTTGATATAGAAACCGACACAGCAATAAGCGTAGCAACGGAGATGGTGGAAGAGCTGGAGATAGACGACCACGATGTCACAAAGATAGCTAACATGATCGATGGAGAGATTTCTTCTCTAGTTCCCAGCTGGAGATCAAGTCTGAAGTCCTGTAGCTGCACCTCCAACAGTTCCTCGCTAGGCTCAGATATGGATTTCAACGTGATGCAATGTTGCAGAAACAGGTGTGAAGAGAAACATGGAAGGTTCGAGGAGATCACGTTCGAGACAAAACCATTCTGACAATGAAGAGGCGTGTTCTTGCGAGACAAGTAACGCGGTTCACTAACTATCTTGTTCCCTTTCTTTTCCTCCTTGACAGCTTTTATTGACGGTCATGAGCGATCCGATGAAACTGAGATAGTTCGAAGCTAACTAAATCTCAAAAGAAATCAGCAGCTTAAAAAATCTAGTAGAAGAAAGAGACCTCGAGTGATGGAAATGTCTTTAGCAGCTTTTATTTACTCTGTTTGTTTGTGTAGACAGATAATTACAATAATGTTATAAAACAAAATTCACAAAGACAACTATTGACTACAACGTTTTTTTTAGACCTTGATTGTTTCAAACTTTTGGGTTCTCAATTTACGATCCCCACTTGCTTAGGAATGGTCTTGTTGATTTAAACCAAAATTCTCTCCAAAAGTAGAATTACCTAGTTATTCTCATTTCTCCATTCAAAATAGTGTCAGATATTACGTCTATTAATTAACAAGCCTGTGAATCGGTTACTCTACATCTATATATATTAACCTTGAAAAACTAGTTGGTATCCTACTATAATTTATTTAATCGATTTTGATTGATTTGTTTTTATAATATAAGACCATCACCATTTCTAATANCCTAGTTATTCTCATTTCTCCATTCAAAATAGTGTCAGATATTACGTCTATTAATTAACAAGCCTGTGAATCGGTTACTCTACATCTATATTAACCTTGAAAAACTAGTTGGTATCCTACTATAATTTAAACATTTAATCGATTTTGATTGATTTGTTTTTATAATATAAGACCATCACCATTTCTAATACTAAAGAGAGTGTCTCAAACTATTATAAAAAATAAATATAATTTATTCATTAAAAATATATTTTTAAATAGTGGAAGACACTATCTTGGTATTAGAGATGGAGATAGTCTTGGGATGGGTTATGATATGTCTAATTCTAAGTAACGTGGTAGATTTGTAATTTTGATAAATAAAGTTTCATGTAAAATTATAATTCATTAAAATGCAATATACTTTTTTTTAGCAACACATAGAATATATTTGAAATATTCTTATGTGGAGTGAAAAATAAAGGGGACTAGACTTAGGATATTTGGTAAAATCGACGAAGAAAAATCACATGTATAAATTACGAAATCAGAAAAGTCAAAAGCGGATATTTTAGCAAGCAATGCTCGAAATCATCCGCTAATAAACCGTAATTTTTCTGTTTAATTTGATAAGGGTGTTAAACTGTTAATGAAAGATATTTTTTTTGTTTTTAGTCGTCAACGAAAGAATAAAAAAAAAGACAAAAAAAAAAAAAACTTAATACAAAAGTCTGTCTAATGGGCTTTGTCGTCCGTATTAATCTGTGTGTCGAATGTTATTTAATTAAGTCTGCATATTAAGAAGACCCAACAGAAATTGGCCCATCAAACTAAAAGAAACCCTAAAGAAGGTGAAAGTGAGAGCTATATATAACGATTCTAGGGTTTTGCCTCTCTTCTAAGGCTGCTGCGTGAATTTTGACAAACCGGAGCTTTGTCTGATCTCGGANTGATTCTAGGGTTTTGCCTCTCTCTTCTAAGGCTGCTGCGTGAATTTTGACAAACCGGAGCTTTGTCTGATCTCGGAGGAATCGCAGCCATGGCGGAGAAAGCAGTCACAATCAGAACCAGGAAGTTCATGACCAACAGGCTTCTCTCCAGGAAGCAGTTTGTGAGTCCCCATCTTTCATTTGATTTGTGTCTTCGCCAAACAAATTGGGAGATAGAGAAATCTTGGATTAGCAGATTCACAGGACAATTTCTTCTGTTTTCTGAACGACGATGACTTTTGGGTTTTCTCGGGGAGATTCTAGTTTGAATTGTTTTGATGTTTAATTTGAAGAGTGAGAGGAAATAAGTTTCATTTTGGGAATTCGCAACTTAGTATTCTGTATGATTGTTGTCAAGGTCACATTTGGTTGCACATTTAGGGACCAGATACTAGATTTCTACAGATGTAGGACTTTCTCATTGAAAGTATTCGCTGTAAACGCGTAGAGTTATCGATAGTTTAGAGTAACCTTCATCGGAGTTTGTACTGTTTAGTGATAGTTGTTTTGAATGTAGGTCATTGATGTTCTTCACCCTGGAAGAGCCAATGTCTCAAAGGTATGCTCTTTACTCTCACTAGCTTCATTTTTTGCTCTCTATGATATCCAACCTTTCTAGCTATTAGTTTTGTAAATGTAACATTTGGTTTGAATTCACGCCTGAAGGCTGAGCTGAAGGAGAAGTTGGCACGGATGTATGAAGTGAAAGACCCAAATGCTATCTTTGTTTTCAAATTCAGAACCCACTTTGGAGGTGGAAAATCTTCTGGATTCGGTTTAATCTATGATAATGTCGAGAGTGCAAAGAAATTTGAACCCAAGTACAGACTCATCAGGGTAAATTCTCTTTCCACTCTAATGGGTTTTACTGTTATAGGAAAAATCACTGTAACTATTCTCTTGCTTTTGGTTCATCTTATATTTTGATTTTGCTTCCTTATTATGAAAATATTAAGATTGAACAAGTTCCCTGAAATTGATCCTGAATGATTTTCCCGGATGTGATTGACAGAACGGACTTGACACCAAGGTTGAGAGATCAAGGAAACAGATGAAGGAAAGGAAGAACAGAGCAAAGAAAATCCGTGGTGTTAAGAAGGTAAGAGACCAACGATGATATTCGGTTTAT
>OVAF01003238.1:0-12918 GCA_900406245.1 Odontarrhena argentea
AATCAGCCAATTGGATATATAGAAAAAGAGAAAAAAAAAACGTATATAATATCAAGAGGATTTCTAAATCAGGTCAAGTATTAGGAGGTTTCTAATAATCACATCATATTCCTTTTTCTGTATAGCTGAAGATAATGTAGCTAGGAAACAAATGTTGGACGTAAATGATTTATCGTATATCAACATGAAAATAACAACACCATGACCTTTGCGATACATCATATGGGAAACCACCATACTAAAGCTCCTCTGAAAATGACATGACGGGAGGATATATTGATATTACATACACAAAACTCTCACGTATATATACAAATCCAATCTCATTGAGATACAAACAAAGAAACTAAAGAAGATTCGAGTGTTAAATTGTAAAAGCCGGTCACCGGCCTCTTAATGAGTTTCACGATCATAAATTTAATGCAAAAGAGTGTGGCTGTAAAGTTTGATTCTATAAAAGAGAGAATTTGTCTTTTGTGTGTTGCCAAAGATTTCATGTAGTCAAACATTGGTCGGCAGAGACAATTTCATTTGCATGGAGACAAACTTATAATTCGTAGATTTTAATTATCATTATATATTCTTTATAATTATAGCATGTTACCAACTATGTCAAGTCTAATAGTATTATATATATGGATTTGGAATTTTCTGAGAGAGTAAAAACAAAAATCTTGTATATACAAACAAGAAGTGAACGACTATTAATTATTCTTCGACAATAGCTAGCTAACCAAGTGAATTTCACAATCTAGTGTAAAATCGACGGGAAAATATTGTTTAAAATAGTTTTTAAACTATTTTGAACGTGAAAAAGATTTGATGTTGATAGGAAAAAAATCGGGAACATGTCGACCATTTACATAGTGAAATAGTAAAATTGTTTTTACATTCTATTTGTATGTTGTTGTCTCGAAATAGCTTAAGACCTAAAATATATTTAAGATATATATCACACACACTAGCTAGGTTTGTTAAAGAATTAATGGGGAGACATGCTACTTAAAAGCTTAGCCTAGATAGTTGAAACATATAATATTAAGTGGGAATTTATTCCGGATATTGCAGAAGATCGAATTAAAACATATACTTATATTTAATCTAATTTACAATAATTAGGATAAGCTTAGATTAGATTAGATTAGGTTAGATATGATTTTCACCTTTACCCCTAGAGTTTTTATGTATTTCTTGATGTGATAAACATGATTTTTCCTCTTCTTTTGATTACAACCCCTTCTTTTCTTTTTTTTTTCCTTTCTTGATTTCTTTAATTATCTTTTCAACCATACAAAAGAAGGGATTCCTTGCAAACAATTGAATCCAAGTCTTTTCACAAAAATTTTTTTTAAAAAAAGAAGAAGAAGAGATATTCTTTAAAAGTGAATCTTATTCCCAAAATCATATCTTTATTTTTGTTTTTTTTGTCAGTGTTAATCGAATTACATTTTATTGTCACCATTAGTAGGTTTGTTTTTATATATTACTTTCCTTGATTATAAATTAAGACAAAATATAAATTAAGATAAAATATACTCATTTTATGATTGTCACGGACTCATAGACGANGTCAGTGTTAATCGAATTACATTTTATTGTCACCATTAGTAGGTTTGTTTTTATATATTACTTTCCTTGATTATAAATTAAGATAAAATATAAATTAAGATAAAATATACTCATTTTATGATTGTCACGGACTCATAGACGAATAAGATTTTTCTTGAACAAGTGATTCTTTTTTTTTTTTTGGGCCACGGGAGAATGTAATTCTTAAGTTCCAAGTTTTAGGATTTCTATGAAAATAGAAATAACGGTTCCATAGTGAACAAAGGTTTCCAAATCAAATTAGAATTTGATAACTATATAGCTTTTCTAATAAATAATAATAATAAATTCAAAACAGTGGCCACGTCTTAATCTTTTGAAACATCAAATAAAGTGATCCTTTTATTTTTTTCAATCAAGGTGTTTAAAAGATAGTATCAGTTTTAGGTATATTACTTATCTTATTTGATTTCATCTTTCCTTACCTAATTTCTATATCACTTTAATTTCTAGTATATCTACATGTTTAAGCTCGGATGGTGGCATGGTGCATAGGACAATGGCATTAGCATAAATCATTATATAACATTTTGTGGTTTGTTACCTTTTCAATACATATAAATATTAAATTAGGTATTTCAAAATCTTTTTTTGTTCACGCTTATATAAAAAGTAAATAAAAGGATAATTAAAGATGATTACAATCGGAGGCTTTGTGAAAGATGAGGAGACGGAATTGGGGCACACATACTCTAATTATTCGACCTACCTGCTATGCGAAACTAGAACATATTGCCTTGTATATCTGCACGGATATGAACCCTTGTTTTACCTCCCATTGGTTATGTATCATCCAATTTTCAAAAATAGTTAAACGAATTTTAGTATGATTACGCATACGCATGAAATAACAGAGTTTATCAAAACTCGAGAGTATGTGGGTTTTGTCTCCACAGTGCTTCGCTTAATATGGTTTAGAGATAGACAACATTTTCATGATTGTTTTTTTCCGAATAATTAACCGGACAATTCTATATGGTATTATTCATTAGAGAATATAATTATAAGATCCACATCATAAAATAACTTTTGTTGGGTCAAAGTAACGATGCTAATTAATATCTCTAAAGTTTCCAATATGGAAAACTGGTTGTNTCCGAATAATTAACCGGACAATTCTATATGGTATTATTCATTAGAGAATATAATTATAAGATCCACATCATAAAATAACTTTTGTTGAGTCAAAGTAACGATGCTAATTAATATCTCTAAAGTTTCCAATATGGAAAACTGGTTGTTGCCATCGACATCCATAACCAATTTTGCATTCTCTTGATTAATCATGTTGAGTCAACATGATTTACACATTCATTAAACATACATACACACTAATTTTTTTTTTTTTTTCAGACTCACTTGTTAATAATCTAATTAAAATAAAACCTATTAAAAGGAGCTCCTTCACATACTTGGATCATATATCTTGTACTTGTATNTAATCATGTTGAGTCAACATGATTTACACATTCATTAAACATACATACACACTAAATTTTTTTTTTTTTTTCAGACTCACTTGTTAATAATCTAATTAAAACCTATTAAAAGGAGCTCCTTCACATACTTGGATCATATATCTTGTACTTGTATAATGAGACAATGTCTTAGTAACATAATGGGTTACTCAAGATTGAGAAATAATGGGCCTAAAATATCGCCAGTAAGCCCATTAAAACCCATTTTGTCATCAACCTTCTTACTTTCTTTCGTTAATCTTTGGGTTTAGCTAAAACCCTCACGAATAAGAAAAAAAAAATCAATTTGTCGCAACACTCTCTCAATGTCTCTTCTCCGGCGACGAATCTTGNTAATCAATTTGTCGCAAAACTCTCTCAATGTCTCTTCTCCGGCGACGAATCTTGAACCAACCATTCAATTCCAGAATATTCCATCGAATCTTCTCCGATCGAACCTTCTCCACCGTGAATCCTCCTACTCAACGTCGTCGTCCCACCACTGATTTCGATAAACTAATCAACGAAGCAGGAACCTCCGGCGACTTCGAAACCGTGCGCCGTCTCCTAAACAAACGCGTGTCACACGGATGCTTCAACACAAGCAACACCTTCAGATTCCTCACCAACACCGCCTCTTACTCCTCCGATCTCGAAAATCTCCGCCGCGTTTTACCCCAAATCGACGCCGGATTCTCGAGGAAGAACGCTTACGACATCCTAATCGCTCGTCTCTGTAAACTCAACCGCATCGATGACGCTCTAATCGTGATCGGAGATGTTCGATTCGGTCTTACACCGACGACATTTCACCCGATCTTGTGCTCGCTTACGAGAAGGAACAGATTCGAAGAAGCTTGGAGAGTTGTTGAATCGATGAGATGTAAGTCCGTTCCGATGGATGTAACGGCTTACAATTACTTCTTAACTTCGCATTGCTACGACGGCGATTTGGAAGAAGCGAGTGAGGTGTTGAAGAAGATTGAGGAAGAAGAGAGGATATCGTTGGATTCTCGTAGCTACGACGCGCTTGTGCTCGGCGTTTGTAGGTCGGGGAAAGTAGAGGCGGCGATGGCGATATTGAGGAGGATGGAGGAAGAAGGAGTGAAGGTGTTGCATTCGACGTATGCGCATGTTATCAATGAGATGGTGAAAGGAGGCTATTATGCGCTTGGTTTTGAGTTTGTGATGGCTTATGCAGGTAAGGATTTGAGGTTGGACTGTGAGAGTTTTGGGTGTTTGGCTGAGAAGCTTGTGAGGAGGAAGAGAGTTGAGGAAGCCAAGGTTGTTTTGGAGGAGATGGTTAAGAGAGGATTGAGAATGAGTGATGAGTTGAGAGAGTTTTACGAAAGACATGCAAGAAATGATGATGATGAGGAGGATGGTGATTATGGTGTTTCTGTGAAAGAAATGTGAGAACTGATGATGGTGATGATAATGGTGTTTGAGATGATTGATTCTTAGCTCTGTCTCTGAAGTTCTGGAAAAAGCTTAGTAAATAGGATTGAGAATGAATGATGAATTGAGAGAGTTTTACGAAAGAATTGTGAGAAATGATGATGGTGATTATGGTGTTTCTGTGATAGTAATGTGAGAAATGATGATGATGATAATGGTGTTTGTTGAGATGATTGATTCTTAGTTCTGTCTCTGAAGTTCCTTTTAGTACAATAGGATTATAGAGATACGTGTAGGAGATTTTGAACATAAGCATGATCAATTACAGATTTAGCTTTCATTTATGTGAGAAACAGAGATCAAGGACAATGAGAGTATACACTGAGAGAGATACATAATAGGAAACAGGAGATTGTGAGCTTCAGTTGATTACAGATTTAGCTTAAGGTTCTGATTGTTGTACGGAGAAGTAGAAATCAAGAGCAATGAGAGTAAGCAGAGAATAAGATTTAGGTATTGGAATCATAAGCTCTTGTTTTGGTAGAGTTGTATTATGGAACGGAGAAGATGAGGATGTGAAGATATATCTTAAGCAGCTCTGCATTTGTTGCATCTGCTGATCTCTGTGTGTTTGTCATTCCTCCTGGTTTCAGTTTTAAGCTTCTCATTACAAATACATGTGTTTTTGGATAAGTTTCAAGGCCATTCTTTGTACAAGTTCTGTATGATTGTACCTTGTTTTGAGGTCTGTACCAGCATTAGTCTAGTCTCTACTGTTACTACAGGTTTAGTTGCCCGCTTGGTTTGAATGACATTTGTGTAAGGAATTAAGATGTTGGAGACGGTTGGATCCATGAGCTCTTGTTTTGGTATGGTTGTATTATGGAACGAAGACGATCTGCATGATCGTTTCAGTTTTATGCCTCTCAAGGCCAATTCATTGTACAAGTTCACTATGATTGTTGCAAGTGTTGCTAAATCTGGAAGAATGATATAGGGGAAGAAACATAGTTAAAACTTACAAAAATTATACTCTAGTCGCATTATCCTGAAAAACAGACTTTTCGCGATTTGTCGAACCTAAGCGAATAAACTTAAAGAAACTAGAGAGGGAACTTTGTTAGGTACTAATAATCAAACCAAAACATGATCCTACAAAACCAGGAAAAGCACATGATTACTCCTCCAAAATATCTTATTAATCACGCAAGAGTTGACTTACATAATATTTGTGAGACTCTTACCTATCGATAGTTTCGAGAAAAATGTAAAAAACTATTTTGGTTCTTAAATCGAAATTATTATATGGTCCCATCAATCTTACAAGGTGGGATACGCGACGATAGAGAATTAGTTGTGAGATTTGAAGTGATTCAATCATATGATTATATATATATGATGCGTTAATCATACAAAAAAAGTCGTCTCGATTAATGAGAGAATGAAGATAATGAGAGCACACGTAAGCTCACCATGTTATTCCCACTATAATCTTGGAATAATGAGTTGACCAACTCGTATTTTAAATTACACAACCTAACGTATGGGTCGGTCCTTTTATGAATATATACAAGCAACACCCGATTCTTAGTGGTTACAAAACGTTTTAAATCTCTCTACTAGTAATATTTTTATGGACAGTTAACTTCCAAAGTAATTAAGGGAATCTACTTTCTGATTTTTTTGTCTTAATTATGAATCAGATGATGACTTTTAGTGTACAGGGTAACCCTGAACGCATTAAAGGCTTCAGCTATACGCCAGCTCTTTGCTCGCTATTTACGAGTCATCTTCAATAGCCTTTCAGATTTGTTTATTAGGGTAAAATCTCATTCTGATTTGCTTTATTTTGTTTATTGAAACTTTTAAGTGATGAAGTAAACACATTTAAGTTGCTCATGTATATGTGTCCATTCATATGTTGTTTTCTGCATTCATATGTAGTTATGATAATGATATTAATGCGTATCATCTACTTCTTAATTCATAATTGTGTTCGACTTGAAATGAAACTAACAAAATGTATTTATAAATGACTCTGAGCAAATAGAGACGACCTCGAAATAATGATTTTGGAAAGGAGCCGATGACATCGCTAGAGGAGTAGTTGTGAGTAGTTTTATTTATTTGTAATATAATTAATAAGATAAAATATAAAAAAAATATAATGTTGTACTTTTTTTTTTTTTTTTCTGAAATGAATATAATGTTGTACTTAAAAAATACTAAAAAATAACTATTTGTCGCATTACAAAATCCTGCTCCAACAAATATGTTTATAATTGGATTAAAAAAAAAAAACATATGTTTGTTTATAAGAACCCAAAGGAATCCGAGGTAAACCATAAATGTTAATGTGAGACTCGACATTGTTGCTACAACCAAGATAAGTAGTCTTCTCAAATATTACAGAACGAACTTATACATATCATCCAATTATAAGAATTGTCCATATATAGGGGAAACCGATATGTACATCAATTATTTTAAAAATCCTTTTCAATCAAACTATATATTTTTTTTTTTTGTTGGAATATTATTAAAATCCTTTCCTTTTGTGACAAACGAAATAAATTTCTTTCCCTTTTTGGACCCCATTTTGTTAGATCTCTATATATATGTACTTGGACTTCCAACAACTTGGAATATATACTTTTTTCTCTCTTTTCTCATCATCATCCCACACTAACCACACCCATGGAACCTAATCTTCTTCACAAACTAATCTTTCTTACAATCTTAGCTATTCTTCACCAATTTTCAAACCATATCAATGCATTACCATCTCCACCAATAACAGCTCTTTATGCCTTCGGCGACTCCACGGTGGATTCAGGCAACAACAACTACATTTCAACTCTTTTCCGGAGTAACCATTCACCCTACGGCAAATCTTTCCCGACCAAACTCCCCACGGGAAGATTCTCCGATGGAAAACTCGCTACCGACTTCTTAGCCTCTTCTTTGAGACTCAAACCAACTTTACCGGCTTACCTTAACCCTACGGTTAAACCGGTTGATCTTTTAACCGGAGTTAGCTTTGCCTCGGCCGGTGGTGGTTTGGATGATCGAACCGCAAGATTGTCGATGACTTTGACAATGGACAAGCAATGGGACTACTTTGAGGAGTCGGTACGTAAGATGA
This sequence comes from Odontarrhena argentea, assembly GCA_900406245.1. Lineage (NCBI taxonomy): Eukaryota > Viridiplantae > Streptophyta > Magnoliopsida > Brassicales > Brassicaceae > Odontarrhena > Odontarrhena argentea. Next base: position 7,609 of record OVAF01003238.1, read on the forward strand.
AGAGTTTGGTTGGAGATTTGGAGACTAAACGAGTGATTAGGAATGCTTTGTTTCTGATTAGTGCGGGTACTAATGACATGGTCTATAATGTTTATGACCAAGCTCTTGGAAGTTTTGTATCCGTTTCGGAGTATCAAGATCATCTACTTAGCAAAGTCCAAGATTTTGTCCAGGTTAGTAACTTTAAACTCCATAATTCTTTTAAACTATGGTATAATCTAGTGTCTCTAATGATATGTGTGTACAAATGGGCATAATAATGAGTTTCTTACGTACATGGATCCCACCCATTAATTAGTTACTACTAGAGTAAGACCTACACGCATTTAATTTCTAATCTACCATATGAAATGTAGCTGCCAAATTCTTCTTATATATTTTAAAGATAAATAATCTAAAAACGTTTTCCATACTATTTTTGGTCTCACCAATTCGATGTTTTTCCTATATTCTTGACATATGGATTTTCCTATTTTAGTTCAAGTCAAAAAGATAATAAGACGTTTTCGACTTATAACATAGTCTTCTTATCTTTCAAAAAAAAAAAAAAAAAAAAAAAAAAAAGTTNTAGTCTTCTTTTTTCTCCTTTTAGATTTTTTAATTTTTTTTGTGTTTGTCATATAACATGTGTTGTCATTAATTTATGAATTGTTAAAATTACATCCATTCATTAATAGTCTTTTAATTTTTGTATAGTTCATATGCTATCATAGTATGACATGTCATGGATTTTGTTAACCTTATTTCAGGTTAATAATACGAGCCTAAAGCTTGTATTCTAGCTATTAAAACTTGTTTCCAAGTCCCAATGTTTTGTTTCTTTGGTTAAATCTCACAGGCCCATATAATATATAGTATCCATGGTTGTCGATTGTGGTCATAATTTTCTCATGGTTCCATTTGAGTCTTACACAATACTCAAAGAATGAGGAGACAAAGAACGAGATACAGAGTTAAATTACAACTACAACATCTAAATTTTGAACCTTACAATTGATTTTACAGAGACTATACGGCGCAGGAGCACGGCGAATTGCGATAGTTGGATTACCACCAGTTGGTTGCCTCCCAGTACAAGTAACTGTTGGTACCTTCAATACTCCTTTACATCATCGAATGTGTACAGAACATCAGAATGCAGATTCTCGACTTTACAATCAGAAGTTAAATAAGTTGAACTTCCACCTTAATCAGAAGCTTCGAGGTTCAAAAATTATGTACCTTGACATCTACGCTCCGTTAATGGACATGGTCTCACATCCTCGGAAATATGGTATAGTGAGAATCAATTTTCTATTTCGTATGCAATTTAATAGTATTTAATTAGATTTTGAAGATGAAATTTAATTAAATTGATTAATGTAGGATTGGAAGAAACGTCAAAAGGATGTTGCGGTACCGGTTTTCTGGAGGCAGGACCTTTATGCGGAGAACTGTCTCGGACGTGTGAAGATGTTTCAAAGTATTTATTTTTTGATTCCGTGCATCCTTCACAAAAGGCATATTCTGTCATTGCTAACGTAGCTTTGGGTAAATTGTATTCTCAACTCTAAATTATAAACATCATGTTTGGATTTTTAAATTTATGGTTCTGATTTTGTAACATTTAATATGAATTTGGGATGTTATTAGAATTTTTAAAGTATGCTGATTTTTTTTTTATAAAATAAATATAGTACTTTATTGTTTACAAATTATAAAATGTCAAATATAAGTGTGGCAAATGTTGTTATAGATCTTTTAAAGACTTTTCTTCTGGTTGAACTTTAATTTTTATAAAACCAAGGAAGTGTTAACTATATGTAGAGCCAACACTGCATTAGATCGTTGAAGGATTGGCGATTAGATTTAGATGTTAACAATCGTCCTATCCAGTTTCTTGAATATTAAGTGGGGAGTCAAAATCAAAGTGATCGAGTAAACCGTTATTACATTAAGTGTATGAGATTCCAAGTAATCTTTGAGGAGAATTTTGGCACAAAAATGTTTGAACGCAATGCGCAAAGGTATTGGTCTTCTTACAAGTAATTTTGTTTGACTTGGAAATGAAAGTAACTCATCATTCATTAGATAATAATTTGAATAAGTTCTCGGAAAAATCTCCATATCAAATATGCACAGTATAGATGTGTTTCTTTTTCTTTTTGGAAATTAATTAGAAGAATCTTTATGATATTTTTGTGTGAACAGATATATTCATATATTGGAAGATATAAATCCATTGATAAAAAAATAGAAACTCTATTTTCGAAATAACGTTTACTTATTATTTAGCGGAAACCGATATATACATCTTTATTGAAATCCTTTTCCTGTTCGGACTCCGTTTTGTTAGATATATATTTATATGGACTTCCAACACCTTGTCATATACTGTATATACTCTTTCTCTCTTTTCTCATCATCATATCCCACAGTACTAACAAAAACCATGGAACCTAATCATCTTTGCAAACTAATCTTTCTTACAATCCTAACTATTCTTCCAAATCATATGATCAATGCGTCACCATCACCACCAATAACAGCTCTTTACGCCTTCGGCGACTCCACGGTGGATTCAGGCAACAACAACCATATTCCAACTCTTTTCCGAAGCAACCATTCTCCTTACGGTAAATCTTTCCCGACCAAACTCCCCACGGGAAGATTCTCCGATGGAAAACTCGCTACCGACTTCTTAGCCTCTTCTTTAAGGCTCAAACCAACCATACCGGCTTACCTTAACCCTTCGGTTAAACCGGTTGATCTTCTGACCGGAGTTAGCTTTGCCTCGGCAGGAAGTGGTTTAGATGATCGGACCGCGAGGTTGTCTTCGAGTCTGACTATGAACAAGCAATGGAGTTACTTTCAAGAGTCGGTAAGTAAGATGAAAAGTTTGGTTGGAGACTCTGAGACTAAGCGGGTGATTAGGAACGCTTTGTTTGTGATTAGTGCGGGTACTAATGACATGAACAATAATGTTTATGACCAACCTCTTGGGAGTTTTGTCTCCGTCTCAGAATATCAAGATTATCTACTTACTAAAGTCCAACGTTTTGTCCAGGTTAGTACATTACATTAACTCCTTAATTCTTTTGAATTAGCTAGAGAATATGGTATTAATTAACTAGTATCTCTTATGAATTATTTTTTATATAATATTGGAATAATAATTGAGTTTCTTACATACATCCCATCCATTAGTTAGTTACTAGAGTAACCTACACGCATTCCAAATTTCAAACCTTACAATATTGCTTTTACAGAGACTATACAGGGCAGGAGCACGACGGATTGCGATAGTTGGACTACCACCAATCGGTTGCCTTCCAATGCAAGTAACACTTGCTACCTTTGGTATTCCTCTCGGTCATCGAAGATGTACCGAACATCAAAACGTGGATTCACAGCTTTACAATCAGAAGTTAAATAGGTTGAGCTTCCGTCTTAGTCAGAGGCTTCGCGGTTCAAAAATCATTTATCTTGACATCTACGCTCCGTTAATGGACATGATCACACATCCTCGTCAATACGGTACGTATAATAATAATAATATACCAAGCTTTTTTTTATACATAGTTTTTTTTTTACTTAATTTGGACTTGAATTTGAAGATTACTTTGATTTTTGTAGGTTTGGAAAAGACGTTGACAGGATGTTGCGGTACGGGTTTTGTGGAAGCAGGACCTCTATGCACGGACTTATCATGGATGTGTGAAGATGCTTCAAATTATTTGTTCTTTGATTCTATTCATCCTTCACAAAGAGCTTATTCCGTCATTGCTAAATCAGCTTTGAGAAAGTTGTTCTCAGCTTTAAATTAAACGTTGTGTTTTTTTTTTTCTTTCAAATTTCTGGTTTCGAATTTTTTTTTTTTTTTTTTTTTTTTAAAGGGTTTTTTAATTTTTTTTTTTTTTCGAATTNTTTTGTTATTAAAGTGTTTTTGAATTATTTTTTTATATCGAATTGAAATATTATGATTCACTTTTATGTCTTTCAATATTTTTTTTTATATATTAATTTGAGTTTGTGCTAGTTCTGTTATTGTATCACTGTCAAGAATCAAACATATCTAAATGCATTGTTACAAATTTTTTTTATTAATTATTAAAACTTAAATATAGTAATCGAAAGTAAAAGGCAGCAAGTTGCTTATATATGCGTCCGTTCAAATACTACTGAATTTTGTATATGTATTTACGATATGTATGTTCATATCATATACTCTTCGTTAAATAATTTTCTTCTTTAAATAATTTTGTTCGAGGTGACATGAAAATAACAAAAGATTCAGATATAAATAAAAAAAGAAAATTTTTAAAATACCTTTTTGCTTTACCCTTTTCACAAATATCCCTTCTTTTGGGTCCAATTTTTTTTTAATCTAAATTACCATTTTAATTTTTTTTTAAATATACTATTATAGGGTTTTAGGGTTTAGAATCTAAGGTTTAACGTTAAAATCCTAAACCGTAAAATCCTAAACCTAAAAAGGGTTTAACCCCAAATATATCCTGAATCCCTAAATTATAAAACCTAAAATCTTAAACTCGAATGATTATTAAATAGTTAACCCCTAATCCTATAAGGTTTTAACCCTAAATCATAAATCCTAAAATCCTAAATCAACTCTAAATCCTAAAAAATATTTTGGAAAGAAAAAAAATATGATAAGAAAGGGGTATGTGGGATCGGGCGTTTCTCAAAATTTCTCATAAAAATAACCTCCTTGTAAACTTGAAATTTGATAACCCTAACTAGAACTAAAATTTTAAACAAATATTTTTTGTGTGAAAATATATTCATATATTGGAAGGAAAAATTATGTTAAGAAAATAAAAATTCATTTATGAAATAACAAATTTTTAACACAAAAAATTGGTAATGAGTAGAACAACTTATGTATCTTATATATTATTCTAAATATATATATAAATTTCCAATATATGAAAAATACTAATACTCTCCAATTTATAATATTGTTAGAATATATGCAAATATTAAAATTTTAAATTGTAAATCACATAAATTACATATTTTAAATCATTAGTAGTTTCATTTATTTGAACTATTATTAATTAGAGTAAAAATAAAAAATAGCTATTTTGGTATAACAAAAATTTTCTTTACACATGTAAATTTTTTTTAAAGGCACCATCTCGTAATAGAAATTCTCTAATTTTTTAGAAAACGAGTTTTATACATCATTTCGTAATAGAAATTTTCCTTTTTTTTAGCGGAAAGCGACATGAATAATAATAATATTATTATTATTATTATTATTATTATTATTAATATTATTATTATTATTATTATTATTATTATTAT